>JARJLF010002637.1:0-32673 GCA_029378395.1 Mycena leptocephala | reverse complement strand
CTTCGGGACTGTGGATGAGGTCAACAATCTTTCTGATGTTGAAGACATGACAGGGCTGGACTTGGAGGATGAAACCACACCTGATCCAGTTTCACTCTGATTTTCATGGTAGTATTAGTTTGTTAGGAAATGTTCTGAGCTGTTTATATATTTATGTGTGCCTGTATTACATAGTCTGAGATTATGTATATCCTGCTTTATTATTGTGCACTCATTGGACCAGCTTCTCAGCTACTTAGCATACCTTGCACTTGTTAACCAATTCTCTTGGTCTGTGTATACATTTATGTGTGCTCAGCATTCATCCGAAATCAAAGACATGTTACTCTGAGTCTGATGGGTTTTATACCCCATAGACAATGCACAATGCAAGGCTAGTGTATAATGGTAGCCAGTTCAAATACATGGCTGGGATGTTTCTACATAAACTCAACCTTCATATATGAATAATTCTGGTTGAACATCAGTCAGGTTTCTCATCTGTTGTCAGTTCAACAGAGTGTATGAAGATTCGGCCTAAATTGCTTTGTTCGAACTCAAGGACATTTGGGTACAGTAAGTGCCACTCCGATTCTGCAAGGGTGTATGGGCTTTGTACCTCCTGGAAAATACACAATGCATCACGTGTGTCGGATGGCTTTGTGTAGGATTTGCGGACCATAATATGAACATTTCAGGTTGCACACCCGTCAGGTTTCTCATCTGGTGTTCTGTGAGTTTGAATAGGTTGTATGAAGATTTGGTCTCAATGGCCAAGTTCAAGTTAAATAATACTATCTGTTTTTGAAGCTCAATTTGAACATCATAAAAGCACTCTGAGTTGCATTTACAAGCTGCATGTCTGACTCACCTTGTTGGTTACATGTACTCCTAGGAACTGGGCCAAGATCCAAATTCCCGACCAGGATGCAGTCATCTGTTCATGATGTGCTACTTTCACATTACAGCTGTTTCCGAAAAGCTTGACACTCACATTTTCTTTTCACTCACAACCAACTTTTGATTGAGTGCCAAGGATTACCTGGTTTGGGATACCGATCAGTCATGTGTTTCGGTTGCCGTCGGCAATGCTCTCGCTGCCGTTCGCAGCCTACCTCACAACTTGCCCTCAAAATATTCTGGTTACCTGAAAAGCGGCCAGAACACTTACAGAACATGTTTGGTGCGTGAACCTTGGGTTGAATTGCATAGTTGACTGCAAATTCACATTTGTGGCCTCGGCTGGGCGCATCTCGGCTACGCTCGGCTAGCCCAAAGCAGTAATCCTTAGCCCTCCATCAAAAGTTGGTTGAGAGCAAAAAAATTTCGCGAGTGTCAAGCTTTTCGGAAACAGCTGTAATTTGAACTCGATGTTCCCGCTGAAATTAGAATTTATCCTTAGACTTGGGCCCTGCGAAGTCCCGGGCAATGCTGGTCTATTACTATTGAGGAATCGAGTGTTTACCAACTCAGTTCAGACCAGGTTATTATGTATGGCGGTCAAATTGCACTTTTAATCTTACGACACTTTTTTGGACAATTTTCGATTTTCCGACACTTTTATTGCGGAATTCTCCTCTTTCCGACACTTTTATCGGTTTCGTGAGGTTCAATAAAAGTGTCGGAAAGTGGTCAGTTTTCCCATCATTTTTATTGACCCAATCTGACTTCTGACACTTTTATTGACCGAAGTCAGATTGCCGACACTTTTGTACCAAAGTCAAGTCTCCGACACTTTTATTGACTGAGTCAAAATTTCCGACACTTTTATTGGGACCAAAAAAAATCTCCTCAGAAATGCATCCTAGTAAGTCTACAGTACTGTTACAACATGATAAACCTGTCCAACGTTCATTAAAACGGCGGTAGCGCAGATTCTGGTCTTGAAAACCATAACAGTGCCTCATTTGGCTGCTAATGCAGTCACTGACGTTGAATGGGCTGCCCATCCATGCTCCAGCAATTATTGAGCTAATAATTACATACCTAAAACCGATAAAAGTGTCGGAAACAGGAGAATTCCGCAATAAAAGTGTCGGAAAATCGAAAATTGTCCAAAAAAAGTGTCGTAAGATTAAAAGTGCATTTTGACCGCCATAATTATGGGACTTCAGCTTGAAGAAAGATCACTGCCTGCTGAACTCCAGTTGGCCTGAGTAACCTCTTGTGAGGTGGGTGGGCCAACCAGGTTTAAAGTCTTTCCTTTCCTGTCTCTGCAGAGGCCGTAACTCCCAAAGCGGGAAACCCATGATTTTTTGGGTTGTTCCAGAGAAGGTGCAAGTGTAGTTTTTTGATGGGTACACCACATCCTCAAGGTGATTTTTATCCATTGAATTGAGTACTAGTTGGTCAAAAAATTCATCACGAAACCAGCTGGTTGAAGCTGTCGAACCATTTGGGTATCCTCTCTCGCATGGGTGTAGGGTGAAAATTTATTCAATATTTTTATCAAGGAGCTCGAGGAGTTGTGGCTTCAAATTTATGTAAAGCTGTTGAGACACCATTTTCAATATGGATATGCGATGACTGAGTCTGTAGATTTCTCGGGAGTGGGGCAGACACAAGGCGGACACCTGACATTCTCGGACCGTAGAACTGTACCTCCCCAACACTGCGGAAAAGATGATATTTGATGAAACCCCGAGCCATTTGATTGGTCAGAATTTTTACTTGGTAACCGTATATAAGCCTGAGATACATAGGTGAAATTGTGACCTGCAGTGCCAGTGTAAAGCTAAAAGTCAACCAACGGGTCATTTCGGATACCATTTCCGATGATCCGAAATGGGACGATCCGAAGCTGCGGATCTTCACACGTTATTTCTTTCTCTCAACCAACTCTCAACTAGCTAACGCACACACCGACAGAGGAAGCAAGAAGCCAAGGAGAGAGACAAGGACACACAGGACTCTTAGACCGAGATGCGAAGGAGATCCTGCGACGACATTGTCGGATACTATGTGCAGGGACAATGCGGTGCGTCCATCCGTCTGTTATTTATCATGAAATATTTTTGCTCGGAAGCTGACCCAGTATTTAGCAGGGTTCGATAGAAGCGCAGCAGGTAAAAGTGCAAATTTGAAGAGGAGTTATCGGGAGCGTGCCTCAGTACACATGCCCCTCCGAGTCGTTTGCGTGGATGCAGGGGCTTCAGCTCGTGAGGCGCTCAGCGCTTTTACGGGACATTTACGGGTGGTGTCATTTCGGGAGTGGTTTGTCCTTCCAACTCTTCTCCCACCGGACATTTTGCACATTATGATTCTAGTTTAATTTTTTTATGCCGTATACACATCCTCGCTGGTGACCACCTTGATACGGTACACCCGCGCAACATCCGCGGCCGCCTTTTTTCTTGCCGGCTTGAGACGCGCATGGACGAATTTAACGAGTGCGTGCTCATCCTCCTCTCTTCATCCTTTCTTTCTGTCCCGCTTTCTTTCCCGTTTCTCTCGCGGCTTCTATATTTCACTCGCTTCTGCTCTGGATATCGTCGAGTGCAGTGCCTCATCGCGCCATCTCATCCCGTACAATCCTCTGGCCGACGGGCGTCTTTGTTCCCCACCACGTCCTGGACCTCATTTCTTCTGGGTCTCTTTCTCAAGGTCCGGATGCAGGGCTTCACCGGCTCACCCGTAATGCGATTCCTTGTCTGCGCAATGCGCATGTCACCCCCTGCACTGCGGACGAGCCTTGCACTGTGTGCACTTAATTTCTTTCGTGACTCCATGACCTTCAGGCCGATTTTCTTCTGCTCTTGCTAAATCTTCCTCTGCTTTCCTTTCATTTCGCGCGCATAATTCTTTCATTTTGGTTCTTGATTTCAATTGTCGCTGACAACGAGTGCGATCTGCCGGTGTCTGATGCACCGAAGGTGGTGCTGGTGTACGCGCGAGTTGGCTGTGGGTGCTAGCAGGTGCGAGAGAGGGGAAGGCGGCGCCAGCGAGGAGGCGTTCACCACTGCGTCGTAGGCTGTCATCTTCTTATGAGGTGTCTTCGCCTAATCCGCCTGCATCCGGATGTGGATTCGGCAGCGACTCGCTTTTTCTGGTGCTTCCCTTCCAGGTCTTTGTCCTGCGGCTACGGGGCACTGCGCGCGCTGCATGCATGTCAGCTTCTCACACCCGAGACCGCCCAGCTTTGTTTTCATTTCATTTATTCTGCGAGCATCCGCGCTTCATCGTGTTTTATTCTCCTATGTGCCTTGGTATGCAAGAGGGAGGAAAATGTAGTCCTACAGCAGACGCACTCCGATGCTTCTTGCCTTGCCCCTCGCCGAAGCCTTGTGTGTTTTGCACGGTGTGGGGCACCTGCCGGTTATGGACCTCACGATAACCTTCGGGGACGCTGCACCAATTTTTCTTGGGGTTTTATTCTGGACGGCCGCGTTTGCGCGAGATCTTTCTAATCCAACCTCTCCTTTTATTTATATTCCAGCCTCGCCTTCTATTTTATATTCCATTCCATTCCCCGCCCTCTCCTTCCTTCCTTGATGCACCTCGCGATATTGCTCGAAATTTACTTGCGATGTATATTTGAACTACGGTTGACCGAGGCGTTGAGGTGTGATCTCGACGCTGAGAGTTTTTTTCAATGGAACAGAAAAATGCACACGGGTTCAAACTCATCTCATCGAGATCAACCACAAATATTCAGGATGTCGAAATTAACTTTAGTTCAGGATAGAAATTGCCTGTCCTAAGTACTGCGATCCACTCAAGTCCTGGACAGAAAATACTTGCGCTGCGCCGCTCCGCAGTGGCCGCTGCTCTTGGAATTTCGCCAAATCCTTCAAGTTTGTCACGAGGAGAGGACCACTCGAAATTCCAAACAAATTTGGCCCTCCCCACGTTTGATTTTCTACCCTGAAGGCAGCTCCGTGAGCGAAGAACTTAGAGGAGCGGGAGATCGCGAGCAGCGAGCATGAGAATTAGAGTCGAAGCTAAGCAGGTCAAGGGACACCACGAATTAAAGTGCTGTGAACACGCTGGAAACGTAATATCTGTGACTTCTAGGTACGCAGGAAGGTTTCTGAATTTTTTGGGACCACTGTAAGCCTGTAAGTAACCTTGAAGTAACCCTTGGGCCTTGACCGAATAAAACCGAAACGGGTGTCAGATAACGTTGCCGATGGTCCGACATCCTCTTTCGACCAAACCAACAGACCGCAGTGACCAGCTGGCCCACGCCTCCCCCACTCTGACATTGCCTTAAAAGGCATATCAATCTAATCGCCTCACGTGTTGCCCTGAGCGACCTCCCAGCGGACACTACCCAACTGGCATCTGCGTTTGCATATCTGCCAGATGTTCTAGTGGTTATCTATGCTGCCTTTGAGTCTATTGGTCATCCTGTTCCTCGGGTCGGTGGTTCGAATCTTCTCCTGTGTATTTTTGTTTTTTCTTGCCGTTTTCGCTTCCGTATCAAATGATTTCTTTCTACCACTTTTCCCGCCCATATGAGCTCTGTAAACAGATTTTCGCGGCCAACCTACGATGCTTAGCGGCTCTAACCTGCGCTCGAAAATATTTAATATCAATATAATGCTCAAATAATTACAGCTGTTTGCAAAACTAATGACACTCGCTAAAAATAGTTAAAAGAAAGCATTTTTAATGCGACAGATTGCCGAGCTCGTTTCTCATTCATTTCTCAACGGATTTTGTTGAGAGTAGGCGCGTTCGAAAGCGGGTAAGCGGGGATTTCATACAGTACCCTACTCACGAGGTAAATTATGTAATTTAGATGTTCCAAAATTCTGGCTGGCTGGTTTGAATCGGACTCTAAAGTAAGAAAAAATCGGAAAAAATAATATATTGATTGGGTTAGTGTGTTCTCAAGAAGGGTTGAATATTTTGGGTACCACTGACCACTCAGAAATAGGTAATGGTGGACGTTCGAGCCTTCACTACCAACTCTGACACTGACGCGCAGGCGCGCTGACATACACGTGATGTGAAAGGTCACGTGTATGTCAGAGTGGGGGAGGCCAAGGGGGTTTGCAGTGACCGCACATCCATTTCCGCCTAGGAGGACTACAAGCAAGCAGGAGATGGAACTGGGATTGTCATCGTCGATGCTCGGCGTTCAGCGCTAATGCCGGCCATCTCGGGCTCAGCCTTCCGCAGAACGCTGCGAGAGCAACACCGGGCGCAGTACAAGGCGAACACTTAGTCCGATTCGCAAGTGGTGCTGGTGCAGGTGTATTTCTGTGCTGTTCACCCTCCCATCTTTCCTTTACTCTCTATCCTTTCTTTTACCCGAGAAACTCAATTTCTTTTGGGACTCCTCCGTGCAGTATAATTCTTTGGTGGCGAGCACCTCGCTACGGCGCATAAACGGCCACCTTCCCGCGCATGGACGAGTTTGTGGGCACTCAATGGGGTGCGTTTCTTCCGCTCCTTTCCTCCCCACACCCCATATCCACACCCCTTCATTTATCTTTCTCCTGTCCTTGCCCATGGACAATTATTCTGTCTTTCTACGGCCAATCAAAAGCACCATCCATCGTCATCCGATTTGGGCCCTCAAGCGCAGCTATCTCGACGCACGGAGTCCGGCAACTGCGTGGTTTGCGGCTCCGAGTCAGGGTGTTACGGGCGCGTTGGTGTGTGGGTCTCGTGCCCGGGCAGCCTGCGCACGAAGAGACCCCTCAAATTTTCCCTCTCTTTCGTGACTCCTCCATGTCCTGTGGCCTTCATTGGACCTGATATCTTCTGCTTCCGCTCAATATTCACTTCATTTTCTGCGCGCCACGGGCTTCGCTGCGCGACTCCTTTACTTCATCCTCTTTCACTTGATTTCACTTGTGTGCTACCCCCAACTGCCCGCCGCTGTGTTCATCTCCACGTTCCTCGCGGTCTATTTCCCTTCCATTTTGGCCCCTATATTTGATTCCGCTCGCGGTGGCGACGTTGTGCGATCTGCCGCCGTTGGGGAGATCGTGCATGTCATCTATCACCTGTGATGATCGCGCCTGAAACGGGGTGGCTCGGAGGGAAGGGGAGGAGCGTGAAGCAGCAGCCCGCACTGCTCGCATACCTTCTCATGGTGTCTTGGTCGTACTTGCATCCGAGTCCGCCCGCAGCGACCCGTTTGTCTAAACTCTCCCTGTGCCCGCTCCGTGCGCTCTTGGTCGCCGCGGCGCAGCTCACCTGGACGCAATAGCGGCGCGGAGCGCGTGCGTGCACGTTAGTGCCCTCGAGTCGTCTCGTGCTTGCTCATTCTAACATTGCGATCTTCCATTTTCATTCTTCCCCTTCCCGGCTCTGGTGCTTTGCATATGCGGGCATGCTCATCGCCACCCACCGGAGCACCTCGTCCTGCTACGCGTCTCCGTGTGGCTCGCGCATCGGGTTGGCTGGCGCAAGGAGTTTTCGGGACTAGCGCGCTGCAGTGGGTTGGGTATTCGCTCGAGCTAGCGGATCTCTTTTTATCTCTTTTATTCTATATCCCATCCTCTGCTTTTATGCGTCACCCAATTTCCCGTCCTGTCCTATCCTTTCTCCCTTCCTTCCTGCATTCATCCCTACTCCCACCACGTCATCCCTCACTTCTCTGGGTCCTACTTCGAAGCTAGCGCTGACTCTCGTTTGCTACAGATCTACGACGTTGGTGCCCCGTGCCGTCCGCGCGCCCACCGCACTGAGGCCTCGACGAGAGCGCAGTATCGCCGCACCGCGCGCCACGTCGCACATCCGAGGGTGGGTGCTGCTGGGGCTGTATGACGAGCGGGGGAGCACGAGCACCACGGGACGAGTCCTCACATCCCCGCGACTGCCCCGCCCGCTGCGCCTACGTCATGCGGGAGCTCGAGCGCGTCTACCAGGACCCCTCGCGTCGGTTCGTAGGACGACGGCCATGGCCATCCTCAAGCCAACTACGAGCGCCGGAAGAAGGCGGTTAGGAAAGGGAAGGAGGACGTGCGAGCGGGACAAGGGAAGAGGTAAGCTCTACCTCCTCCACTCTCCCCTTCGCTGACATCGCTTTTTACAGATCGCCATTCTCTGCGCTGCGCGGGCCCACCATGAAGAGACACTTGACGAGAGCGCCGCGTATCGCCACCCGTACCACACGCGCCGCCTGGTGCCTCGAGGATCGGTACGGACTGCGCTGTTCCTGCCACGGGACCCCTCGCGTCGGTCCGTAGGACAACGGCCATGGACATCCCCATCCCGACTACGAGCGCGACTCGGAGGAAGAAGGCGGTTACGGAAGGGAGGGAGTGCGAGCGGGGCAAGGCCAAGAGCAAGCGGCGGCGGACCGAGTACGACGTGAGAGTGGCGAGGGCGAGGGCGCGGGCGCGGGGTGCTTGGAAGATGCGTTCCCAGTCTTTCTCTGTTCCTTTTATTTATTTACTGAAACGACTATGACAGAGTACGCAGTATCTCGACATCATGCGCAAACGCCGCGACGTGCCTCGAGGGTGGGCTGTGCGATGAGTGGGGGGAGAACGAGGGCACCGAGCATTTGGACCACCACTGGCCGCTTGTGCAGGAGCTCGAGCGCGGCTACTAGTGTCGGGAGGCGTATTCGCGCTCGTGCTCTCGCTCGACTCCCGAGTCCCGACTCTGCTCGCGCTCGGCTTCCTACTACCGGATTACGATGACGGGGATTGGGATCGGGAATGCGAGTATACGAACCGATGGAGAAGAAGGCGGGTACGGACAGGAGGAGACGGTGAGAAGGAGCGGAAGAAGGAGCGGGGCAAGGGCAAGCAACTGCGGGCCAAGGACAGCGTGAGGGAGGGTGGGCGAGGACAAGGGTGAGGGCGTGGGTGCGGGGTTGCTCTTACTCGGAAGCCGCGTTGCCGGTCTTTCTCTGTTTCTTTTCGTTCTCGAAGCGGCGGGGGAGAGGCGTGGTGTGCGGGGACGTGTGTGGGGGATGGGCCTGGAACAGTAGCGCGAGGATGGAGGGAATACTGAAGTTCTTGCATCGTGGTGATGTCGCCCACCCCGCGTCTGGGTTATACCTTCCAGCTCGAGCCGCACCATTACAGCGCACCTCTGGGGCCTTTGATGAAAGCAGTCGTCAGTTAAGCACCTTAACGCGCACCTTGGGTTTTTTTTTGCGCAGGAGCGGCTCTCGGGAGCAGAGCGGCGCAATGCTTTGATGCTTCTCCATCGTGCGGCATAGTGGCGTATGCGGGGTGCCTGAGTCGCGCGAGGGTCTGTCCCGCGCGTGCCTCTCTGGCTCCTGTGTTCTCGCCGCTTGAGCTTCAGCATGCGGCGGGCGCGGTTGTGGGTGCGGGGTGTGCGGGTGCGCTGCCCATGGAACTCCAGCCGCGCGTCTTGGGGCATGGCGCGGTCATGTGATTCAGGGGGAATCAATGTGGAATATTAATGTATTTTCCCTTGTGCGTGCCTCGAGCGAGTGCCGGGTGCCGGATGCCCGGGCTTGACCGCGTGGAGTTTTGTACTTGTTGAGATCCCGGTGTTCCCTGTCGACTCTGGAATAACTCGTTTATGCTTTATTGGATTTTTTTCTCATGCATAGCGACCTCATCCTTCGCCTTCTGTCACCGCCTCTCAGTCGAATTCAGCTTCCAGCCATCACTGGGCAGATCAAGGGCAGATCATAACACCGCATTCGACGACGTGATTACTTGGAAGCTAATCGACATATTGCAGGAGGTAAGCGACTACAAATGCAAACGGGGGATATCGGACCAGGCGCCGCCAAAGAGCACCGTGTGCAGCGCCCCTTCCTCCGTCGTGAGAGCGAGAAATCCAGACAATGATGTGGGACAGCATGACGATAAGGAAGGCAGGTGGGAATGAGCATGGATGGGGACGAAGAGCGATGGGCGGAGACTCGGATCCTGCTCGTTCTCCTTTGAGTTTATTTGAGGCTCGGCTCGTGGGAGGTGTGTGGCCACCAGGGCGTGAGCAGTGCGAGGATGACGGCGAGAACCTCTGGAAAAGGGAGCGAGAAAGGTGATGAGACGCGGATTCTCGACTTGATGGGAGCGAGAGAGGTTTGCCTCCACGTCGACTTGAATCATCTTTCAGATTTCTTTCCGTTTCTTGAGTTATTGTAAGTACAGTTATTAAAAACTGAAACACTTTCTCTTTTTAGTACGACCCCCAAACTCTCAAGTCTTCATCTTGTTGGGGTGTCATCTTGGCCGATGTTTCCATGGAGGCAGGTGCGTTGCTGGGGTAGGTGGGAACAGGTACAACGGCAAGGTGTATGAGCTGTGAGCGCAGATGCCCAAAATCAGCAATGGAAGCAAGGCAGGGTTGATTAGGATCTGCTATTACCACATACACCTTCGTACTTGATGTGCGAGAGGACATTTTTTTAGGCACTATGACTCTGAGTTATGTGCAATGCTGTTTCAGGTCCAATATTTGTTGCAGATATCGACCACGGCTTCGAAGTTGGGGAATATCCTCTTGTGTATGCTGCTTTTATACTGACCTTTATTGGTGAACAGCTTGCAACCATCTGTTGGGAGTGGATTGGGTGACAGCTTGAAACAGGTGAGATTGAAGATACTGCTGTATTGATCAGTGATCCTTCTTGAGAATTCACACATAAAAATGGATGATAGAGAAGTATTGCCGCTAGGACTTTTTAAGCAGAGTGGTGCAGGTGTTTTCCAGTAAACGAATGTCTAACTGGTCAATGTCTAGCACAATGGCAAATAACTGTTCATTGGATTGCGTATCCTATATTAGCTTCCTCCAATGAGATATCTGAGAATATGTACTGAGCATCACATCTTCGATCTGCGTGGGAGATGAGCAGTGGCCAATGGCAATGACAATTCCCAGGGGCGTGGTATAACATACTGACATCTCAACCTATGATTCACCACCAAGATGCCCCCCAAACCAGTCCACTCAAATTCGTTTGAACAACATTACAACATGTTTAGCTCACACTGCTGATACTGTAGAACTCCTTGCCAGTAGCCTCAATACTCCCTTCCTGGAGGCCATTTCTAACACCACTCAGTCTCTCTTGAAAAAGATACAGGTAAATTCCACAGTTTATGTCATGACAACCAGGTTCAATCAATTAGTATCTAGACTATTAAACAAAACAAGAACGACTGTACAGAGTTGCTAGAGAAGCTTACAATTGCTAAATGCAGTTCTAACGGTTCATCTGAGCTCGGACACAGGTGAAGCATTGCCACCAGCATGTTGAGTCATATTGGAAAGTTCACAGAGTATGTTGCTTGTCCTGTAACAAAGACTCTGTTTGACAACCAATTAGAACCCTTCATAAAATTCATACATTTGTCGAAGCCCAACAAAATGGCAGCAAAGTCAAGACTTTTTCCGTCAGGGTGAAATGAGCACACTGCTGAAGGAATGCAAGGCAGGATTGCAACAAGGATTTGTGATTTTTCAAGTGGGCCATCTACTTGACATGCAACAACTGATAAATGATGCAAATTGTAGATTGACTCGGCAATATCATGAAAGATATTGCCAAGATGCAGAGGATGCAGAGAACAGACATAAAGCAGTCTCAACATGATTGAAGCTCTCTCTGACAGAACAAGTTCAGATGGAGCATCCTCTGTAGGGCAATTCCAATCATCTCAAAATCAAGTAATGACATGTGCATAGATAGCAGGGTTTATTCGGCTCCACAACAGGTCAGTGTCACTAGACTATCAATATATGATTTGCACATTAAATAGCTCAAAGCTCTACCTCAATCTCCATGCTACCATCTGAGCCAAAGATATTCCATGGCCGAGAGTCAGAACTATTGACCTTCTTTGTCTTTTTGGTCAAGGATCACCCAGGATTGCAATTTTGGGTGGAGGTGGAATGGGAAAGACAAGTTTGGCAAGAGCAGTCGTTCATCATTCAAGAATTGCTGGCAGATATGAGCAGCGGCGTTTTTTGTTGCTTGTGACTCAGCAGCCACTCAAGTGGAGCTTGCTGCTCTCATTGGAACCCATCTTGGACTGAAGCCTGGGAAAGACCTGACTCGCCCAGTCATTCAGCACTTCACAAACAGCTCCCATAGTCTCTTGATTCTGGATAATCTCGAGACACTGTGGGAGCCAACAGAGTCTCGGGCCAATATTGAGGAATTTCTGTCACTGCTCACAGGTGTGGAGCATCTCGCATTGGTGGTATGTTGCATGTTTTACTTTCATGCTTGAAACTCATAACAGTCAGATTACAATGCGAGGAGCAGAAAGGCCAGCTAAAGTAGCCTGGACTCGACCCTTTCTGCAACCCTTGAAGCCATTGGAACAAGATGCAGCTCGACAAACATTCATTGACGTAGCAGATAACACACACAATCCTGAAGAGATGGAAAAGGTCCTTGCCCTGACAGACAACATGCCACTTGCAATCAATCTTTTGGCTCATTTGGTTGACTCTGAAGGTTGCTCTAATGTCTTATCCCGCTGGGAGGAGGAGAAAACATCTCTGATCTCAATTGGATATGACAAAAGATCAAACCTGGATTTATCCATTTCACTGTCACTGTCAAGTACCAGACTTGATTGCTTTCCACATTCAAAAGATCTCCTCAGCCTCCTGTCAATGCTCCCTGATGGGCTTTCGGATGCTGAGCTGGTGCAGGCCAAGCTTCCAATAGATAATATCCTTGGCTGCAAGGCAGTGTTGATTCAAACCACCTTGGCATACAGTGATGAACATAAACGGCTAAAAGCACTGGTGCCTATCCGGGAATATATGCAGAAGATTAAGCCACCTGGAAACCACCTTGTTCGTCCTCTTCTCAAACATTTCAAAGAGCTTCTTGAGTTGTTTGTGGAATACTATGGCACTCAATCAAGATCTGCCACAGTTGCTCGAATATCATCCAACTACTCAAACATACAGAACATTCTCTGGAATGGGGCTCAACAGGGGCATCCAGACCTAGTAAATATTATTTACTGTGCATGTGATCTCAATCCTTCAGTGTGCTCATGGCTGGGGGACCATTCCTTTCACTAGCCAGATTCAGAACATCCTTCCAAGCCTCGTGACCATCGCTTGGAGGCTTATTATATTCTCGTTTGTTCGACTCACTTGGCCACTCTTCAATTTCTGTTACAGAGACACTGGTTTTTGAAGCTTTGGAACACTTCAAGCACTTTGATGACCCTGATCTGAAATGTATGGTCCCTAATCATTAGTGTATCATGGCTCATATGAATTCATCCAGGCAGATTGTATCTTGCCTTGACAGGCTATTATTGGCGGAACCTTGATATCTCCACTGCAAAGAAGTTTTGTGGAACTTCCATATCCTTAGCTCTTTCATCTCAGAACACCAAAATAGAAGGCCAGGCATTGGTCATCCTTGCAGAGATTAACTGGATCTGTGGTGATTACTTCACAGCCCAGGTGCATGCGAATAGGGCCCAGAGGGTGGCGAGAATCTCTGCAGATTTATACAGAGAAGCACGGGCACTAGACATTGAAAGTATGTGCTGGTGTGAATTGGGCAACTACAAGCAGAGCATCCCCTCTGTAGTAGAGCAAGAGACCTCATAGCTCTTTGTGGCATGTCTAGTGGTAAATTAGACCACAAAATCATGACCACTCAGGCAGAGATCCACAAGCTAAAATCAGAATACATTGCAGCCCATAGCATCCATTTTAGGATTCTTCAAGAAACCTCTGCAGACCAGGATTTTTATACCTATGGTCTTGCTTTGCTCAATGGGGCTGAAATTGATGCTGCTATTGGTACTCCAAAGGAGGATGTCCAACGTGTCTATGAAAAAGCCAGAGAAATATTCAGCACTCGCAATCTTGTGACAAAAGTTGTGATGTGTGATGCTGGTCTTGCAGATCTCTCTCTGCGAGAAGAAAATTTCCTGCTAGCAAAGACTCTCTTTGAGAGCTGCCTCAACTCATCCTTCGGAGTGAATGGGATCAGGTCCTACTGTCTGGAGCGACTTGGCAATACCAGTTGCTGGGGTGCCCCCAATTGGATGTCTAGGTGGACAACAGTGTTTCTGGTGCATTCTGTCCAGCGACGAGAGAAGCTGGGAATCTACAAGGCTCTTCAATTCCTAGGAGATGTCTTCCTTGCTCAGGATGATGAGCATACTGCTATCAATTTGTTCACGGTTGCCTTGAAGGGATTTACATATATGGATGTGCATCGCAGCAGAGCAGAATGCATGCTCCGACTCGGGGATATTTCCAAGGAAGAGGGTGATCTACAGAAGGCAGTGGAGCTTTGGACAACTGCGAGGCCACTGTTTGAAAAGTCCTCGCAGGCCAAACAAGTTGAAAAAATTGATCACAGGCTAGCTGGTGTTGATGAAGATGTGTTGGGGCAACACAGGAAGAACTTAGCTTGTCTTGCAGAGCTCAATGCACCTTCAGAGACTGTGGACGAGATCAACGATCTTTCAGATATTGAAGACATGGAAGGGCGGGACTTGGAAGATGAAACCACACTTGATCCACTTGCACTCTAATTTTTCATGGGTAGTATCAGTTTGTTAGGAGATGATCTGAGCTGTGTATATATTTATGTGTGCTGGGTTGGTCTGAGGTCATTACTTTATTTATTGTGCACTTGTTGGACCAGTTTCTTAGCTACTTAGTATTGTCAATCAATTCTCTCAGTTTGTCAGGAGAGCAAGGAGGTAGAGACACCGTTTCTCGTGCCGCACTGGCACAGCCCACTGTACGGGAAAATTTATCTGAAAACTCAGACAGTCCCTCGAGACCATCCACTACCAGTGGAAGCCCAGCCCACGTAGGAACCAGTGCAGGAGTGCACGACACTCGGTTGCCCCCGAGCAACAAAGGAGCATACATCTCCCCACAGATGATGAGTCTGCTCCCGCTTTCTTCAATCGGAAGCGGAAGGAACAACAGCTAAGAAACCCGAAAATTGCACGGAACACTCGCGCACAGGTCAAAGTTGCTGCACTAAATATAAATGGCCGATACATGAAAGGTAAGGAAGATAAATGGCCCCACCTCAACCGCCTTATGTTCGATGAGAAAATCGGAATCATGGCGGTTGGCGAGACTCATCTCACCGAGGTGCAAGTTGACGAGATTGAAGGCGCCTCCTATGGCCGAAACCGCCTTAAAGCCTTCAATAGTATAGATCCTGAGCACCCGAACCGGGGAGGGGTTGCAGTCGTTTTAAACAAGGACTTGACAAACATAGTCAACGTCGATGTCTGTAGGCTTATTCCTGGGAGAGCCATATTAGTTAAAGTCCCTTGGCATGGCACCCTGACTCTCACAGTGCTCGCGCTATATGTCCCGGCCGATTCGGCAACGTCAAATAAGATATTCTGGGAGGAACTCTATAACATTTTTATAACAAAAAATCTACCCATCCCTAATATTACATTAAGGGATATGAACCTCGTTGAGGATGCAATCGACAGGCTACCCCACCGTCCCGACGACCCTGGCGCTGTCAGTGCTCTAGCAAACTTTAAAAGATTGCTTGAATTGAAAGATGGATGGAGAATGACAAACCCTGACACACTGGAATATACGTTCCATTGCGGGACAGGTACACACTCTCGCATCGACCGCATAAATGTATCCCCTACCCTCTTCAAGAACTGCCGGCACTGGGAAATTAGCGATGCAGCAGGAGACCTCACAGATCATCGTCTCATCACCGTGACTGTCTGTGCCCCGGGGCGCCATATATTGGAAGGGGAAGATACTCAATTCCACTTTTCCTATTAAATGATGCTAAATTCAAAGACTTTGCAGTCCAAACAGGCCACGACATGTTTGAGACGGAAGAGGACTCCCTCACAGAGGACCTTCAGACGCGTTTTAGAAAGTACAAAGACCGAGTTCGAGAGTTTGCGAAGGCACGAGCGAGCCTCACAATGGGTGCTCTTGAGCAGAAAAAGATCAAGCTTCAAAATGAGAGGATCGAGATCCTATCTCAACAAAAAGCTGCCCCCCAGGAGCTGACCAAGGGATGCTACTGGAGAAGGCGGTTCGTGCCGCAGGCCTGCAAACCGAAATAAATAATATCGTAGGCAGACAACGTGCTCGTAGCAAAATGGCCACAAAAATCAGATACAAGACTGAACTAGACAATATCACCAAGTACTCAGTGCGGGTAAACAAAGATGTTGTACCTAGGGATACCATCTCTATACTTGTACGCACAGACACAACCCCAGTTCAAAGCAAGAAACGGTCTGACCAAATGGCCGAGCTCGCTCGAGACTACCATCATGACCTGCAATTCGATGAAAGTGAATTAAACCTGACACAAAAAGACCAGGACATCCGTACAGTCCTGGACGAGATCGGGCAGCCGGAAGTTGCCATTGGTATGCAAGACCTAGCAAAGGAGCTAACAAAGAAGATGTATTAACAGCCCTGCGGGAGTCAGCATCCAGTAAGGCAGCCGGTCTAGATGGACTACCAACAGAGTTCTGGGCAAAGCTCCATGAAATTTATCTCACATCGAAGAAAGACGCGGAAGACCGCACCGGCCGAGCCACTGCCCATGTGGAACCTGTCAAACGTACTTTCAACATTGTTGCACTCCTGACATGGGTCTACAACGAAATTGAACAAAACGGCGTCGTCCCCGGAACTGAATTCGCCAAGGGATGGATGTGTCCTATCTACAAGAAAAAGATGTCACTGACATCGCCAATTACCGCCCGATAACGGCCCTAAACACCGACTACAAAATCTTCACTAAAGCCCTAACCGCAAAGCTGTCGCGAGTAGCTCCGCACCTAATCCACCCGAACCAAGCAGGTTTTATGAAGGGATGCAAATTTCTGATCAATTTTCCTCGCGATGGAGATGGTTGAATATGCAGAGATCAACTTGAGGATGGGGCCATCCTTGCCTAGACCAGGAAAAAGCCTACGACAAAATGTCGCACAGATACCTCTGGCAAGTCCTAAAACACAATCATATCCCTGATATGTTATAAACACAATTAAATCCCTGTACTCCGACGCGGAGACACAAGTAGTAATAAATGGTGTCTTAAGCTCCTCATTTCGGGTCATCCGAGGTGTGCGCCAAGGCGACCTGCTCTCTTGCCTGCTTTTTAACCTGGCAATTGAGCCCTGGCATCCATGCTGCACCGCTCCAACCTGGAGGGCTACAAAATAAAGAATGTAATGGAGAAAGTGGTCACCACACTATTCGCCGATGACACAACAGTGTACCTCTCGGCTAAAGACTCCTTTACAAAGGTAACCTCTATCCTAGACCGTTGGTGCAAGGCTTCCAGCGCCAAGTTTAATGTATCAAAAACCGAGATCATTCCCATTGGGTCTCGAGAATACAGACAAAGGGTAATCCAAACACGCAAAATGAACGTAGATGACGATCCTATACCTGAGAATGTCCACATTGCCATAGATGGCGAATCCATACGTATCCTGGGAGCCAGAACAGGTAACGGCGTAGATATCCATGTGATATGGACCCCAATGATCGAGAAAGTCGATTCCGCCCTCGAACGGTGGGGCCAAAGCCATCCAACTCTGGAAATGAGACGACACATTTGTCAGATAACAATAGGGTCTATGACACAGTACCTTGCACAGGTAAATGGCATGCCCAAATCTGTGGAGAAGCAATTCATCAAGACCCAGCACGGATGGATGTGGGGGGGCTCAAAGTCCTCACCTGTTCAGCGCGACATGCTCTTAGCACCAATAAAAGATGGAGGTAAAAATATGTTTGACCTCACCGCTCGAAATGAGGCCCTAGTGATTATGAAACTCCAAGGGTACCTTGAACTCGACCCCAGTAAAAGGGCAACATGGGCTTTCGTCACAGATTCAAAATTTGCTACCCACGATCGCTGCACCTCGAACGTTGCCACTGGATCGCATGTGAACATGTTTACCCAATCATTCACACCGAAAAGAAGTGATCTTCCACCACGCCTAAAAGAAATGGTAACAGTAGCCAAAAATATGGACTCATCTTCGATACCTACAACCCATCCCAAGATGTGAAGGGGATGCTGCCTCTGTTCCACCACTTCGGCGAGATAAAAATAAACGGCGCATAAATAACACTGCCCATGTAAATGCCTCCGGGTTAAATACGGAGCTCAAAATGTGCAAGATGGGGTGAAAATAGCTGCCCGCCTCGATGATCCTGGCCACCTGGCATCGAAGGATTGTATGTGCCTTGACTGCGTGGATGACCGCACTTTTTCTGGCTGCAAGAACCCGCGCAGTTGTGCGAAAATGACGAAGCTAAAACTCGACTCACTAATCCCGAAATGGGACCCAAGGACACCCCCCCTAGAGCTTCCAGCCCCATTGGCTGAGGACACAGAGGACCTGATTACTTTTGTTGGCCCCCCTCCGATACGAAGACTCACAGAAGGTTTCAGGATCTTCACGAAGTCAAAGCCGGAGCCAGAACCAGCTGTTATACCACCAGTGGAGAGGATACGATGCCCGGACGAACGTGCCATTACCGTATTGTATGCAGGGGCAACCAAAAACAGCGGTCAGGATGATGCCCAAGCGGGTGCAGGTGTATGGTTTAGTGAATACAACACCCAAAGTAGGTCGTTACACCTCCCGCTGACACTGAACCAGAACAAGGCTGGAGCAGAAGCTGTTGCAGCCCTGCACAGAGTGAAACAGGTCTCCAATGATACAAAATTGCATCTTGAAGGTGGTCACAGACACATCCTAAATGCCATGTCAAAAAATGTGGCAAAGTGGGAGGATAAAGGCTGGGTTGGGGTCCCAAATAGGGAACCAATCAAAGCGCTGTTAGCGAACCTCCGGGAACGCACTGAAACCACAACTCTTGCTGTGGTCAAGGGCTCTGGAAGCGTGGATTCGGCCGCCAACCTGGCACGCGACGGATCTGTTAAAGAACTGTGTGACATCATTGATCTGCGGATCCAGCCCGACTTCCAACTTAGCGGTGCAAAACTGTCAACATTAACTCAGGCGACTGCATACTGAGCCATAAAAGAGCTAAGGGAAACAGTACACCGCAAATCCACAGATGAAAATATTCGGGCTACCCAGGAGGCTGTGAAGCTGCTCTATAAGAAAAAGCCCACTGCCGCTGCCATCTGGAAATCCATACGGAACCAGGACATTTCTCATCAAATCAAGAATTTCCTTTGGAAAACAATCCACGGTGCACACCGCATCAGAAAGTTCTGGTCCAATATCCCAGATATGGAGGATCGCGCCAATTGCCAACACTGTGGTGTTCTCGAGACCATGGAACATATCCTTCTCCAGTGCACACGCCCGGGCCAGGCAGAAATATGGAAGCTCGCTGAGGAGCTCTGGCTAATGAAGGACGACACATGGCCTGCCCTCTCCATGGGTACACTGTTAGGCTGCGGGCTTGCAAATTTTAAAGGCGAAAATGGGAAGAACTCTCCTGCTACTGCCCGGCTCTACAGAATACTTATCACCGAGTCACTTTACCTCATTTGGAAGCTCTGCTGCGAGTGCATCATCAGTCGAGATGGTGAAGCCCCATCAGAAAATGAAATCCACAATAGATGGGTATCACAGATAAATGAGAGGTTGAGTATCGACTGAGCTCTCACAAATAGGATTAAGTTCGGCAAGCAGTACTCTTGCCCCCTCCCTGGTACTGGATACCTGGAAGGGTTCCTTGCTTGACAAGGATAAACTGCCAAAAGATTGGCTGAGAGACCCCGAGGTTTTAGTGGGTATTGTGCCAATGCGATCACGTAGATCACCGTCCCCACCCGTAGGGAGATGAGGCTGGAATAGATAAATGGTACAGAGCCCCACACTGTTGCGAATCGCTTCGTGCGTAACACATTTCCTTGGGGGGTGGAAACCCCTTCTTACACTCTCTGGAGGTCTTACTGTCCTCCACTCTTGCGGAACCCGAGGCTAACCTATTGTTAGTTGTCTGGTTCATACCGTACCACCAAAAAAAAAAAGAAAAAAGAAAAAAAAAAGAGCGGTTATCCATCGTTTAGAAATTGCTGGCAGATATGACCAGCAGCATTTTTCTATTGCTTGTGACTCAGCAGCAACCCAAGTGGAGCTTGCTGCTCTCATTGGAACCCATCTTGGGCTGAAACCTGGGAAAGACCTGACTCACCCAGTCATCCAACACTTCTGCAGCAGCCCCCACAGTCTGTTGATTCTGGATAATCTTGAGACATTATGGGAGCCAACGGAGTCTCGGGCCAATATTGAGGAATTTCTCTCACTGCTCACAGGTGTGGAGCATCTTGCATTGGTGGTAGGTTCTCAGGTATTTTTGACCTATATTCTTGTCACTCATCACAATCAGATTACAATGCGAGGAGCTGAAAGGCCAGTCAAAGTAGCCTGGACTCGGCCCTTTCTGCAACCCTTGAAGCCATTGGAACAAGATGCAGCTCGACAAACATTCATTGACATAGCAGATAACACCCACAATCCTGAAGAGGTCAAAAAGGTCCTTTCCCTGACAGACAACATGCCACTTGCAATCAATCTATTGGCTCATTTAGTTGACTCTGAAGGTTGCTCTAATGTCTTATCCCGCTGGGAGGAGGAGAAAACATCTCTGATCTCAGATGGATATGACAGAAGATCTAACTTGGATTTGTCTATTTCACTGTCCTTGTCAAGTCCAAGACTCAATTCTGTTCCTCATTCAAAAGATCTGCTCAGCCTCTTGTCAATGCTCCCTGATGGACTTTTGGATGCTGAGCTGGTGCAGGCCAAACTTCCAGTAGATAATATCCTTGGCTGCAAGGCAGTATTGATTCAAACCACCTTGGCATACAGTGATGAACACAAACGACTAAAAGCACTAGTGCCTATCCGGGAATATATGCAAAAGATTAAGCCACCTGGAAACCACCTTGTTTGGCCTCTTCTCAAACATTTCAAAGAGCTCCTTGAGCTATTTATGGAATACCGTGGCACTCAATCAAGTTCTGCCGCAGTTGCTAGAATATCATCAAACTACTCAAACATACAGAACATCCTCTGGAATGGGGCTCAACCAGGACATCCAGACCTAGTAAATACTATTTACTGTGCCTGTGATCTCAATTACTTCAGCCTCCTTATTGGCCAGGGGCCTATTTCTTTCACTCACCAGATTCGCAACATCCTTCCAAGGCCTTGTGACCATCACTTGGAGGCTTATTATATTCTCAGTTTGTTCAACTCACTTGGCTACCCTTCAATTTCCATTACAGAAACATTAGTGGTGTTCAAAGTTGCTCCTACTCCTCTCCTACTCATGCTCCTACTCGCTTTCCTACTCGTCTTCCTGAACTCAGAAGGAGGATGAGTAGGAGATGGGAGTAGGATCCTTTTTGTCAGTAGGAGCGTAAGAGCTCCTTTTTGCAAAATTTCTCCTACTTGAATTTCCTTCTCAATGACTATTGCTCTTTACCCCGATATTTTTTCACAAAGTTGTAGCATTTCTCTACATACACCGACCTATGGAACCAATTCCTTGGCCTTTTACACCTTAGAACACATTTGCAACATTTTTGTTCTCCTACTAATCTCCTATTCGCAAATTGGCCGGGCAATGGTTTCAAAGTTGACCATTTTGAGCTCCTACTAATCATCATATTTAAACCCCCTACTCCTGGCCATGCAATAATGGCTTGAAATATACGGCTCAAAATTGACTGGGGGGTGCAGAATATCATTTCAGATGGACTAGATTTTACCCGAAAGAAAAAGTTGCATTTTTGACCGAGAAATAACAAGTAGGAGCTGAAGTAGGAAGATGAGTAGGAGCACGAGTAGGGCCAACTTTGAACGGTACTATTGGTTTTTGAAGCTTTAGAACACTTCAAGCAATTTGATGACCTAGATCTTAAATGTATGCTCTCCCATTATTAATATATTGCAACTCATATGAATTCATCCAGGCAGATTGTATAATGTGTTGGCTAACTATTATCGGCAAAACTTTGATATCTCCACTGCAAAGAAATTTTGTGAAACTTCCATATCCTTAGCACTTGTAACTGGAACACCAAAGTGCAATCCCAAGCATTGACAAATTTTGCATGGATCAATCGGAACAATGGCGATTACTTCACAGCCCAGGTGCATGGGAAAGAGGCCCAGAGGTTGGCGAGGATCTCTGCAGATTTATACAGAGAAGCACAGGCACTACGCATTATGAGTCAGTGCTGCCATTCATTGGGCAACTACAAGCAGAGCATCTCTCTCTGCACTAGAGCAGGAGACCTCGTAGCTCTTTGTGGCATGTCCAGTGGTCAATTAGACCATGAGCTCATGATCACTCAGGCAGAGATCCACAACCTCAAATCTGAATATGCTGCAGCTCGCAGCATCCATTTTAGGATTCTTCAAGAAACTTCTGTGGTCAAGGATTTTTATTCCTATGGCTTTGCTTTGCTCAATGTTGCTGAAATTGATGTGTCTATTGGTGCTCCAAGGGAGGATGTCCAAAATGTCTATGAGAAATCCAGAGAAATATTCAGCACGCACAACCTTGCGATGCAAGTTACAATGTGTGATGCTATTCTTGCAGATCTCTCTCTGCGAGAAGCAAATTTCCTGACGGCAAAGACTCTCTTTGAGGGCTGCCTCAAAGCATCCTTCAAACAGAATGAGATCATGACCTACTGTTTGGAGCGACTTGGTGATGTCAGTCGCTGGGGGTCCCCCAGTTGTGTTTCTAACTGGACAACAGTGTTTCTTGTGCATTCTGTCCAGCGACGAGAGAAGCTGGGAATCCACAAGGCTCTTCAATTCCTAGGAGATGCCTTCCTTGCTCAGGATGATGAGCATACTGCCATCAATTTGTTCACAGTTGCCTTGGAGGGATTTACATATATGGATGTGCATCGCAGCAGAGCAGAATGTATGCTCTGACTTGGAGATATTTCCAAGGGACAGGGTGACCTACTGAAGGCAGTAGAACTTTGGACAACTGCGAGGCCACTGTTTGAAAAGTCCTCGCAGGCCAAACAAGTTGAAAAAATTGATCAAAGGCTAGCTGGTGTTGATGAAGATGTGTTGGAGAAACACAGGACAAACTTAGCTCATCTTGCAGAGCTCAATGCACCTTCGGGGACTGTGGACGAGATCAACAATCTTTCTGATATTGAAGACATGAAAGGGCTGGACTTGGAGGATGAAACCACACTTGATCCAGTTGCCCTCTGATGTTTCATAGGTAATATTGGTTTGTTAGGACACAATCTGAGCTATGTATATATTTATGTGTGCCTGGGGATCACATCATTATGTTATACTACTTTATTTATTGTGCACTTGTTGGACCAGCCTCTTGGCTATTTAGTATTGCTTGAACTGTCAATCAATTCTCTTGGTTTGCCCGGAGATGATCAAAGCAGTGTATACATTTAGAGTGCTCAGAGTTGGTCTGAAATCAGAGACATTAGGGTAAGTATGACTCTGAGTTTGCAACAGTGAGTGGGTTTTGTACCCTAGTAGGATGGTTGCCCATTCAAAGCTTTTCCCTATAAACTCAATCTTTCAGACAGCTAGTACTTTTAGCATTTGCGCAACATAATACGAATATTTCTGGCTGCATACCTAGTTAAGTTTCTCATCTGTTCTGTTAGTTTTAACAGCGTGTATGAAGATTTGATCTCAAGTCAAGTTCAAGTTGAATAAGATTATATGCCAAGTTCAAATTTGAACCTCACAAAAAGTGCTCTGAGTCACATTTACAAGCTGCATGTCCAACTCACCCTGCATGTTACATGTGCTCCTCGGAACTGGGCCCAGATTCAAATCCTCAACTGGGATGCAGTCTTCCGATGCCTTACAATGTCCTACTTCACTGAAGCTGGCCTCGATGTTCTCCCTGAAATTAGAATTTATCCCTGGACTTGGTCCTGGCAACGTCAAGACCAATGCTTGTCTGTGTATTACCATAGAGGAGTCAAGTGCTTGCCAACTCAGTTTGGACCAAGTTATTACAGGATTTTCGCTTAAAGCACGATCCAGGCTGCTGAACTTGACTTGCTCTGAACAATCTCTTGTGTGTCTGGAAGGGTGGGTTTGAAATCTTTCATCTTCCATATAATTATGCCAGATCATGGGTTTAAACTCAGACCCATGACCGCAACTCCCCGCAGAGGGTAACACTTGATTTTTGGCCCATGCAAGTGCAGCTGAGCAGGTACAACTGTTGTGTTTTGAAGTATACCCCGGATCCTCAGGGTAATTTTCATAAAAAAACTATGTCCAACATCTGAAATAGGGTGATCTAAGCAGCCCAAATGTCTCGCAAGTACCATCTCAGGTTTCTTTTTTACGCATGGGTGTATTGTGAAAAATCAATGCAATATTTGAATCACGGAGCTCGGGGGGTGTAGGAAATTTCAACATGGAGTTGTGGCTTCAAAGTTCATGTAAGGCTGCTTGAAACATCATTTTAAACATGGATATACAATGCTGACTCCTGAGTATGTGTGGATTTTTGGAGAGTGGGATAGACACTCTTCTCGGTCCTGACCACCACTTGTACTGGGCCCTTTTATAATCAACCTTGAAGTTTATTTTGTCCTCGCTGCAAGGTTTTGTGGACTGTGATTTTTGAATAACCCTGTCAACACCATGCTTTTGAGCAAAATATTGTTTGACCTCAAAATGTCCCGAATCAAAGGCGCAATCTCTGGACCATATCTCAGAGAGTAAAACTAATACTGGGGAAAAGACGATATTTAACAGCACTTCCGAGCCATTTAGATATTTCAATAAGTATCAATAGCAATCTGAGATACACAGGTGCAGGTAAAGCGAAAAGTGAACCAACGGGTCATTTCGGATACCGTTTCCGATGATCCGAACCTTTCGGATCTTCACACGTCATTTCTTTCTCTCAACCAACTCTCAACTTGTTAACACACACCGACAGAGGAAGCAAGCAGTCAAGGAGATAAGGATACGTAGGACTCTTGGACCGAGAAGTCATGGAGAGCGGCATCACTCGGAATACCATGTGCAGGGACAATGCGGCTCAGCGGGTGCGTCCATCCGTCTCTTATTCAATATTGTTCGAAAACTGATGCAGATATTTTAGGGTTCGTATCCCTGCCACCAGTTCCCAGCCAACTCGAGCTCTACCAATACTTGAAGGCAAGAGCAGAACTTGAAGAGGAGTGGTCGGGAGCGGGCCTCCGCTGGTGATGCGCGCCGCGCGTGTACGAG
Source organism: Mycena leptocephala (assembly GCA_029378395.1). Lineage (NCBI taxonomy): Eukaryota > Fungi > Basidiomycota > Agaricomycetes > Agaricales > Mycenaceae > Mycena > Mycena leptocephala. Next base: position 7,576 of record JARJLF010002637.1, on the reverse strand, counting down.
ATATTCGCGAGTAGTGTAGTTGCGTGAGTGTTCTTTGTCCGTCAAACTTCTCTCACCTGACTTTGCACTGACGAACTGCATTCTATTTTACTTGTTCGTGCAGTATACACGTCCTCGCTAGTGACCACCTTGCTACGACACGCACACGACCGCTTCTCCTGCCGGCTTGAGACACACATGGACGAATTTGCGGCTGCGATAGTCTGGCTCAAACAAGTGCGTGTTCGTTCTCCCTCCTCCCTCTTTACCCCCTCTTTGTGTCTATCTGTTCCTCCCCATCTATTTTGAGGCTTGTCTCTACATTTCAATTACTTCTGTGTTGGAGATCGTCGCATGCAGCGCCTCCTCGTGCCATCTCATCCCGTACAATCCTCTGGCTCCTCTTGTCCCGGGTCTCATTTCCGGGTTTCTTCTCGTCCTCATCCCCAGTGGTCCGGACGCAGTGCGCTTTAACGCGCAGGGCTGCACTCGATTTTGATACGATGCGCAACTGCACGTTGTCGTGTACATCTAGACAGGCTTCATAGCCTCTCTTTTTGTCCTTGATCTTCCACTGGCGAGTACGACCCGTCACCGCCAGTGCGATGATGCTTTCGATGCACCCGGGGCGGCACGCGCGCGAGTCGGCTCCGGGTGCTGCCAGACACAAGAGAGGGGAGGCGGAGGTGGCGTCCGCCGCTGTATCGCACAATGTCTTCGTATGATGCGTCTTCGCCTTCACCGCATCCGGAGTCGGCCGCGACTCGCTGTTCCTCGCTCTCCTTATGCTTCCCTTCCGAGTCTTGCTCCTGCGGCTACGGCCCTGGAGTGCGCTGCGCATGCGTCAGTTTCTCACCCCCAAATAATCTCGTTCTCATACCCCGCCCACTCACTCGCACCGGCTTGTTTTCATTTCATTTATTTGGCTATCATCCGCTCATCGTCATCCCCGCTTCCTGCCCCTCCTTTTCCTCGCAGTCATGATCTGCGCGTTTGGACGTGTGGCCATCCCTATGCACAGCGCAGAGGCACACTCCGGGACCTTTCCTCCCTCCCCTACTGCTCGCCGTGCCCCAGGCGTCTCCGCGTGTGCTGGCGTTGCATGGTGTGGGGAATCGGCCGCCTCGACGATAGCGTTCGGGGACACTGCGCCAATTTTCTGTTTTTATTCTGGCCAGCGGCGTTTGCTGGGATCTTTCTTTATCTCATCTATCCTCCTTCTATTTTTCATTCGCCGCACTTTCATTCCTAGCCTCTACCTCTCTCCACCGTCGATCTCCTACTGGACATCGAAGCCGGCGCTGACTCGGTTTGTTTACAGATCAACAAGTACCGACCGCGCTTGCACCGGCGTTGCCAGCGCTTTCTCCCCCTGCATCGAAGAAGTGGAGTCAACGGAGCGCGCCCTCGTTTCCTCCGCGATACACGGACGTCGGGTCGCACACCCTCCTGGTTCTACACGGAAGCGCAAGGGTCTACTGGTGCTGTGTGACGAGCGCGATGGGCACGACGAGCATCGTACCCACACCACCCCTCCCCCGCCCACCGCGGCTACGCGGCCGTGCATCTACCAGCGCAATGGGCAGGCTATTCGCGTCTGTGAGAGAGTCCTCCGCTCCTGCTCAGCTTCGTACGACGACCGACAACGGGAGTACGACGAGGGGGTATGGTGGGATGAGAGAGAAAGGGTATGGCAAAAGGAGCGGAGGAGAGGGGAAGCCGTGGTAGACAGAGAAAGACGGAGAGCAGACGGGGCACGGGGTGCACGGAAGGTCTGTCCCCATTCTTTCACCGTTTCTTTTCGGTTTTTTCAGGGAGCGTCCTGTGCGGAGGAAGGAGCTCCCGCAAACTTAAAGCGCCTTCATTTCCTTTTTGGGATTACTTCCGTCGACATTATTTCGACCTTCTTTTCTTTTCTTTCGTTCCCTTCCTCTGCCCATCCTTTCCTTCCTACGTCCTCGGGTATCCCCCAGTTTCCAAGCTGGCACTGGCGCTGACTATCGCTTTCATTCGTATAGATGTATAAGTACTACGACGCACGGCCTCCCCCGCTACGCCGAAGGAGAAGAATCCCGCACGTGCCCAAGTCCTCGCCGCAGTATCTCGGCGCGCCTGTGTCCGTGCAACAAGCGGCATCCGTGCATCAAGTGCGAGCATTCGCGCTCGGCCTCGTACGACCACTCCCATATGCTTTCGACATCTCCCTCTTTCGACCGCTAACGGGACGGGGAGGAAGACAACGACCGCCAGCACATAATCGGGAAACCCGCGAGCCCAGCGGAGAAGGAGTGGAGGACGACGGCGACCATGAGCAGGGGAAGGGCAAAGGCTGGCTCGGCATGACGGGAGGGAACAGATGGTGCTTTGCTTCCTTCTCCGTTTCTTCTCGTTTTTTCCAAAGAGCGGCAAGAGGGCAGTGTCGCAGGCAGAGGATGAGGATGCTGCTCTCGTGAAGCGCACCATTTTACTTCGCCCTCGCTTTCTGCAGTGTTGCTTGCGGTGCGGGATGTGCGGGAAGGGGTCGCGACTGCTGTACCGAGGCATTGTCGTACCTTTGGGGTGTTATCGCCGCTCAAACTTGCCCCGCGTGGCTCGCGAGCCATGCGCGTCTTCGTGTTTCTGCAGCTCGGTGGCAGCATATCTGTCTCTGGACCATGACTTACATGCCAGCGTCGTTGGCGGGGGAGGGTGCACGGCGCGTCTTGGTGATGGGGCGAGTCTTCGTGTCGCGACGGTCCGATGCGGGTGCGCAGGAATGCTGCCCTGGTTAAGCGCACGAGTCTTTGGCGTGGTGGGAGCGGAGGGAAATAACTCACGTCTACGCGGAGGACGGTGGGCGCAGACGGTGGGTTCGTCTTGCATGCGAGCTGTCACGGTTAGGCTACGAGCCGAGCGCGTCCGGGACGGATGCCATTGGGGGTGTTATCGCCGTTCGAGCTTCCCCCACGTCTTTGTCTTTCTACAGCTCGATGGCAGCGCATCTGTCTCAGGACTAACCTACACGCTAGCATGGTTGGCGAGCGTGGGTGTGCGCTGCGTCTTGGATGGGGCGCATGGTAGCGGTCTGACTGGGCGCGTCTCGATGGTGCGGCCCGTGTGTGTAGTGTGCTAGGCGAACGAGCTAATGTCTGTTGGCCGTGGCTCCTGGGGCATGTATGCGCGGGTACATAGGCTGCGCGCCCTGGTTCCGTGCCGCCTGGCCATGCGGTGGAAGACAGTCTAGGTCAGGAGTTGCGCCATAGGGAGGGACCTGTACTTTGATAGTGAATGCCGCAATCAGGAAAAGTTTTCGAAAATGGCAAAACAAGGGAAAAGTGCGTGTCGCGTGTTATAGCGGTCTGAAGGGTCAGTTTCCATATAACGTCATTTTTTCATGCGGATTCCGCACCAAATAAGGCCCTGACAAGTATTAGAGGTGACAAGAGTACATACCCAACAGGAATATCTTTTTCTGCAATTTCTTTCGTATGTACCGGTAATAATATATTGGGCATGTGAAGTCTTGACCGAATAAAACCGAAACAGATCGGATACCGTGCCGATGATCCGAAATCCACGATGTCCACCATCCCGCCTACATACGAGGCAAGGAACAAGACGAGAGCCGACATGGACGTGATTGAAGACAAGCATGTCTGCATTCCTGCCGTAGATACACTGGGTTCCTTAGCAGAATACCGTTCAGATGAGGTCAACACTACCAGAGCAACACCGGGTCCCAAAGTACGAGGTGGGCAATTTCGATTCGTGGGTGGTGCAGGCGTATTCCTCTGCTCCCCCTCCTCTCCCCTCTCTATGTCCCGAGATCACAAACCAATTTTTTGGAAGTTTTCTGTACAGTATATATATATCTGTATTTCGTGCATTTCGATCCTCTCTTTTTATTTTTTCTCTTTTATATTCCATTTCTTCCCTCCATTCCTCTCTACTCCCACAACACCCTCCTTCAATTCTCTCCGCCCCGCAGGGTGTCGAAGCTGGCGCTAACTCCTGCTTTGTTACAGCTCTACAACGTCGGTCCCCAGGCTGTCCGCATGCACCATGGGGAAGAAGAGCCATAGGATGAGTCACACAGTATCTTGACATCACGCCCATGTGCCACGTCATGTATCCGAGGATGCAGGGCCGTATGACGAGTGGAGAGGGTGAGCACAGCAAGTACTTGTGTCAGCACAGGGCCTCACTGCAGGGTTACTGTGACGTGGGCAGCTGGGCGATACAAGAAGATAGGCAAAACGCGGTAGATTGAGCTCTGGAGAATAGACTAGAATAGTGTAAGGAACCTAACTACCTATCCTAGGTTTATATACTGCAAGGAGTAGTAACGACTACCAGCATCAAGGGTTTCGTTGGAAATCCCATCATTGAAATAAGTCGATCGTTGAAATACGATCGGGTTGAAATGTGATCGGTTGTAAATGGTTGAAATAAACCGATCAGGGAAAGGGCGACCAGGGGTTGAAACAGACCGTTGGAGAAGACGAGACAGGAAGGGGAAGAGGGAAGAAATAGTGGGAGTATCCCGAGATATAACCTGGTGGGTGTCGGTGTAGCCAGGTTATTGGAATGAGTTTGTGGGGTGTGGAAAGGAGCAAATCATGACATTACCCCCCCCTAGGGATGCTTCGTCTCGAGGCATCAAGGTTTCTTCTTCTTTCGCCTAGGGGGCGGGTTCTCCATTTTCCAGCCCCCTTTTCCGTTCAGGATCTCTCGAGGGGCCCACGGGTTCTTCTTGTAATACTCCGTTAGAGTGTCCTCGGCACCCACCAAGTGATGCCAGGGTTCCCAAGTGTACTCCTCCTTCGGGTAGCCTTCCCAGCGAATGGAAATACCGTAGACTCCGGTTGTGCACTTTGATGTTGAGCACTTCCCCCACCTCGTACAAATCCACGCTGTCAACGACATCCGGCAGGGGTGGAGGAACCACCTTCTGGTGCTCTGCTACCGGGGGACCCACGGCTTCAAGAACACCGTGTTGAAGACAGGGTGCACCTTCCAAGTGTCCGGTAATTTTAGCTCGTACGAGAGAGATCCAACCTTTCGCACTACTTTGAAAGGTCCATGTTGCTTGTCGTCCAATTTCTTCATTGGTCGGTGGGTCGTCAGGTTTTTTCCCGATAGATACACCTCGTCCCTGGGATCTTCGCCTTGCTTACAGTCGTAGAACCATTTCATCGTCTCTTGCGCCACACGCATAGACGCGGCGGCTTCTTCCCGCACAAGCTGCATTCGCTTGGCGAAATTGTCGGCCACTTCTGTTGGTACCTCGAGCCAGGGCTCTGTGCCCTTCCGCAGATGAAACCCCAACATGGTGTAGAACGGGCTGAAACCCGTGGTGGTATGAACCTTGTCGTTGTAGCTGAACTCTGCTAAGGAAAGCCAGTCTGCCCAGTCGTCTTGCATGAAATTGGTGAACATCCGCAGATATTGTTCTATCTCTTGGTTAACCCGTTCCATCTGGCCGTCCGTCTGTGGGTGATAGGCTGTCGACGCGTTTGATTTCACACCCAAAAGCTTCAGCAGATCCCGCATAAAGTGGCCCACAAAGATTTGACCCCAGTCACTGATGACCACTTTTGGCAGCCCGTAGTCCTTCCAGACATGGTCCCGATAAAGTTGAGTGATTCCTTTGCCACTGATGTGTTCCGTACAGGGAAGAACCCGGATGGCTTTGCTGAGGTGATCCACAATTACCACTATGGAGTCGAACCCATTGCTCTCCGGCAGTTTAACAATTAGGTCGATCAAGATGAACTGCCAGGGTCATTAAGGCACGGCATTTGGGTGTAACGGTCCCCTAGGCTTCGTGGGGAAGATCTTGGTGCGTTGGCAAGTAGGACAAGCTGCAATGTACTTCTTGGTCTCTTTCAACACAGTAGGCCAATAGTAGTTGCGAGTAACCAAATCCGCTGTCCGGTATTGACTGGGATGTCCAGCGAGATAGTCATCGTGGTGGGCCTTAAGAATCCGGTGTCGCAGTGCCTCGTCTGGGGGCACATATATCAGCCCGTCCTTCGTCAAGAACCCGCTATCCTCCTTCCTTCGCGCCTCCTTCGCGCCGGCTTCCCAGAGATCCTTTTTCTGCTTGATTTCTTCCATGAACCTATCCCCTGGCGTGTCGTTGAGTACTGCGGGCATGGCCCGCAAGAACTCCGCCCCACTAACCGGGTTGTTCGCGAAGAGTGTCTCTGGTAACAGCACCATGTTCGAATTGTCATGTTCCCTGCACTCATGTCCTCCTCTTTGAGACAGCACATCTGTCTTGGTGTGCTGTTTCCCAGGTTTGTGTACTAGAGTAAAGTCATACTCACTCAGCTCTAGCGACCACCTGGCTTGTCGTTGATTCAGCTTCTTGGTGGTGGTGATATATTCCAGGTTCTTGTGATCTGTCCAGATCTCGACCCTGCGCTGGCTTCCCTGAAGGAAGTGCTGCCATTCGTACAGGGCACTCATCACCGCCAGCATCTCCTTGTCATGTATGTCGTAGTTGCGTTCCGTGTCATTCAATCCTTTTGACAGGAACACGATGGGCACCCACACCCCGGCTTGGCACTGCATCAGGCAAGCCCCCGTGGCAAAGTCGGAAGAATCCGTCTCCACTCTCCACTCCCCACCGTCAGTGGGGAAGTGGAGAACGGGTTCTGAGGTTACCGCGTCGATCAATCGCCTGAAGGCCACGTTCTCTTCTGTCCCCCATTGCCATCACGTGTCTTTCCGGGTTAATCGCATTAGCGGCTTTGCGTAGTCGCCAAATCCCTTTATGAAGCGGTGATAGAAGTTGAGGAAGCCCAGGAAACTCTGAACATCCTTGACAGTTCTGGGAGTGGCCCACTCCCTGGAAGGATCCTTCAAGATTTACGAACGTATGATTTTTTCTTCTATCTTTGTAATAGTATCTGAGCGCGCGGAGACCGTGTGATTGAGAAGGATACGTAGACACATGACATATTATGTAATCGCCAGCGTATCAATGAGATCTATCTACACTTTGCCTTTTACCACGTCGCCGCTGCGCCTAGCCGCCTCAAGCTATACCTCGTCGAGACTCTCCGAGACCCTGAGGCACCGGGCAATAGGCGACATTTCCTATAATCTGTTCAGTGAATCGCTGACCGCATTGAATCCTTATCTTTACAGATTAGGCTTATCTTTACTCAGTCTGAGCGGATTTCGCAAAGACTAAGGAGACTCTTCATTTGAGAGACGTGATTTCCGCTCTCAGAAGATCTCTTGAAGAGTTTGGACCGTACTTTTAGGTCTTTACCACAATATAATCCGTTGCGTACTCGCTAGGAATCTTGAGTGACTGTTAGATCCCAGCTAAGACTTACACAAGTCTTACAAAGTGGACAAACTGGGAACAGTTACCAACCTGGCCGGTACATCTAGGGATCCGGGACAACGGCACCCTGCTCGTGGTGCAGCCCCTTTTGCCTCTTCTCGATTACTTGCTCCGACCTTGTCATCAAAAGCTCGCAACACTAGTCGTTCATCGGACGAGGAAGCTGCAAGTCAGAGCCCCGCAAGTTCCTCGCTTACTTGGAGGAACAGAGCAGATTCTCGAAACTCAGGGGTAGCCCGATCCCCCCAATCTCGA
>JARJLF010002636.1:0-32682 GCA_029378395.1 Mycena leptocephala | reverse complement strand
CAGTAAGATCTGGATGATCTACTGTCCTCTTGCTCCTTTCTTTCTCTCTTACATTTGGGTTCATCGAGGTACCCGTACTTAGGTAGCTTCTATGCCATTGTCAAATTGGACGGGCGGAGGACCCTGTGGCGAAAACTCAGTAGCAACGAGCTTAAAATATAACGACAGGCGGAGATCAGTTCGACAAACGGAGGTACGACGTCAAAAATTGTTGAAGCATCTGTCAGGAGAGACTAGGAGATCAGGATCCTCATCGCTTCGCAGTTTGCCGGCTGGCCCTGTGGCGTAACGTTTTGAGACGGGGTTATCCCAGTGCAAGATTCTCATGTTGCCGCGAGAGTTAAGTATAGTTACTTACTTCGGTGGCACAGGGAGCCAGCTGGCAGTATGCTTGACAGCGAGTCATGACTATCTCGGCGAACTCCGGAGCTAGAGACTCCATACCAACAAATGCAAATCACGGCAACTCTGTCTGTCGGGGGTTTTTTCTTTTTTTTTTGATGGGAGCGTTTGGCACAGTGTTGGCCCTTAAGGCCTTAACAGCAGTTTAAAAACTCCCTAAGGGTTAAGGCTTGGGATAAGGCCTCCATTTAAGCCCTTCCCACGCTGCCTACCTCTCGAGATTTCCCGATTTGGGTTGCCATGTGGGCAAGATATAGCGCATTTTAAGGAGTAAGGGCCCCACTGGCACGCTCCTCAGTGAAGTGGTTGAGATACTGCTTAACATAGCCTGTACAGCGGGCTTTCCAGTCTTGTTCCGGTGGATATTATCCTGCATTTCCGGTTCAACCCCAGTGAAAATATTTCGGCCTGAGGGGGTTCAAAGTCCCGGTCTGTAGAAGCCATGACATGGGCGGAAGCAGAGAGAAAAAATTGCTAGCACTCGCTGCCAACTTGCCGCAATACCGAAAAATTTCGGCCTAGGTCCTAAGGCCTCTAAGGTCTGGAAGAAATTTCCCTGGAGCTTTAAGGCTTACTCTAAGGCCTTCCTAAGCCTTAAGCCGGTTAAGGCCTTAGGTCTTACGGCCAACACTGGTTTGGCAAGCGTTTGGTGTAATGATTCTGGCTGCAGAAGCATCCAAGGTCATCCGCTTGGTTCACTGGAGTTTCATCAGTCGTTGCCGCCGAGGGTGTCCGATTCGGTATTAGAAAGCCATTATAAATTCTCTGCGGTTGCGCGCGACCGTGCGTTACGTCTTTTTACATAATCGTGACGGCAGCTGGTCTTCCGCGGTTAACCATGCGTCCCCCTATTCTGTCGTTTCGGCCAATCCGGGGATCTGAGACCACCAGAGAATTTAGCTTGCTCATTCTCTGAGCGCTTCCCGATCACCGCAATACTCATGGAAGATAAAGATGGACTCAAAGCTCCGAAATCCAAACTCAACATGCAAGCCGCCGACGGTCGCTCTTCCCGTGGTTCCCATTGCCCCGTGCTCGACAACTGGCCAAGCTACGATGGCATTTCAGCGTTATCACGATTGGCAACTCGTTTTTGCCTGTTCGCTGAGATGAGCCTCCGCCGGACTCTGGATATTACTGAATTAGTATGTGACCCGTACCAGTGTGCTTCTCGTTTCGCACAATTTGTGCCCTCCAGGTCGACCCGCCGCTCGGTCTCGGTCTTCCTGTGTGCTTGGAGGACGTAAGTTTATGTATGTCCAAGCAGCACTGTGCAGATATCATGACCTCCACTGCAAAGCACAGTTTTCTATCTAGTAAACACCTCCTTCGAAGACTTGCACTGACAAGACAAATCGCAACTGACCTGATATCTCGAATTATTTACGCATTCCCAACACTCCGACGATTTTATCACTTTCATGGCGAAAGGACTCTTCGCTTGAACAACTTCGACTCCGTATACGCATCCGAACCCAAGCGGTCATATCTTTTTGCGCTCCTCTTGCCGCTGTTGTTCAATGCGCCTCTTCATCATCATGGAGATCGCGAATACAGACCTGATGATTAACCACGGGTCGTGGCGCAAGCTCAGCACCACCCTGCGCTCCGAATGGCAGGACCTTGTTATCTATGTGTGTGTGTTGAATCTCATAGCTCACTGGAATCTAACAAACACATATAAAGGGGGCATTGATTTTGAACACTGGCGATACCAACAACTGTCAGTTCTAGGGCAGGACAAGTTGCCAGTTATACATCCATTTGCTTCGGCCTCGGATCCATTATTCTGAGTAACATTGAGCGCTTGGTTCGGGGAGGCCCGTTAGCGCTCTCCGGCCATTGAGTTTTTGCGTAGATATCAGTTGGAGGGTACAGACGTAGCAGACGTCGACGTGGCGGTATGCTTGGTTTTACTCTGGCGTTAAGGCTAGATTGCAACCAGATTAATTAGGACCCTTTCTCCAAGCAACATGGTTGGACTGCCCATGGACTGGAGCCGTTATCTATCGTGATTTCCCTGCCATACGCACTGATGGTTTGGGGGCTGTGTGCTCCAAATACTCCGTTCGTGAAATATACTTACATTCCAAAGCATGGCCACATTTTTCTTAGCATTCCTCATCACGGTCCTCGCAACAAACAGTATACTGTAGTATTTCATTCAAATCGACACTGGGTGTGACGCGCGACCCAAAAAACCAATTTGACATTTCAACAACAGCCAAAATTTGGCGTGACACCAGCGAAATTTTCGACATTGAATCGAAAATTTTGGCTTTTTGGGGTCTTACAGGCAATTTTGAGCCCTGTGTGACGCGCGGGAGGTTCGACAAACGGCCGCGTGATGCATGACCCTTGCCAAATTTCGATATCGACAGGGTGGGTGCATGACGCGTGACTGTCGCTTTGAGCGAAATACTACAGTAGAGGTGCGAGGAATTATGGGTGTCACGGTGCTGAGGGTTTGCGTCGCCATCATGGACAACAAGCTCTCCTGGAGCCAAGACATCGGGGAGCGGTGGATGAAGATGAAAGAGGTGGGCTTCAGAATGTGAGACAAATGTCGCCCAAAATTTGCCCGCGTTGAAATGGCGCAAACGCTGCCGTTCTGAGGGAATCATGTGTATATTGAACTGAATATAGCTCGATCGTTTTGTGTTCGTTTTTTCGCGACAGGTTGATTCTGGTCGAGAAACATCTGGGCGCTGGTCAAGATATACTCGGTAGGGATGAACACCGTCCCGTAAGCGGGCACGGCCGTCTACCGTATCGTTTTCGAACCGAAGCGGGACGGTCCCGCAAAAAGCCGGTCGTCAATCGCAAATTGACGGGGCGGCGGCGGGATCAAATCTCTTCTCCGAGTCTGAAATAAAGGTTGCAGCAAGTGTATGTCATCTGGTGAGTTTGCCATAATTAACCAAATGAGTTTCCAAGTACTCACTTTGGCTTCCGAAAGGGTTTCAACCATGGCTGAAAAAAGCTTGATCAGGTTCACGTGAGCAATTATAGGTCGAAAGTGTGTTTTCGACCTCAGTAAAGGGCACCATGGAGGAATTGGCAGTTGCTAAACCTTCAATGAGTGTCAGAAAGGTAGTTCTTGCCAAATTGGAGAGTATTTACACCGGAAAAGCTCGGCAAGCGCGCTAAAACCGTCTGCGGCCGTATACGGCCGCCCGTCCCCGTCCCGTTCATGAATTTGGCCAGAGGCTTGACGGGACGGGACGGCACCCCGTTTACGGGCCCGTCCGAGCCGTAAAGACGGCGACGGCGTCCATCCCTAATACTCGGAAGAATCCCTAGCTCTGCCTTGAAACATCGGCTTTCGGAGTGCGAAATTACAGCGTCAGAATTAGCAAGGCGCGCACAGAGGATGTTGGAGCTCCACAGAAGGTCCGCGATGGCCCATGAGAAAGGAGGCCGGTGATTGTGGCTCACCTCCGAATCGAGAGAGAAGTTAAAGCCTGATACATACGCGTACGACCAATTGCAACCTTCAGGCCAAGTGCCATCGGTTCTGGCAAGGACATTCGACGTGGCCGGAGCGATTGGGGATGGAGCGATCCCGGAGAGAAGGGGAGGCGGGAAGACGCACGAGGCCGAGGCGCGCAATTATCTTCGTGTTGGACACATCAACTTCGAGAACTATTTCTACACTGTTTGCATAGGGACAAGCGCCTGCGCTGCTGAGTGGGTACGGAGCAATTTTAAAAGGCCGAGGTACCTCGTTCCCCACTGAAAATTCGATATCCTAAAAGTCGAAGAGCATGTTTGTCTGAATCGTGACATAACAAACAGAGGCGCCCCGAAAGATTCAATGGCCTAGCGAAGCGAAATATCAAGTGAAGAGAAGTATCGAGGACTAAAAGGCGGGGTTTGGAGGGAGGACAGCGAGAAGAGGGTCAGGAGCTGGACAAAGGCCAGGAAGCCGATCTAGCTGTATAGGTTTCTGCGGGGGTTGTGGGTGAAGCTCGTCGTCCATACAACGGGAATAAGATAAGGCATGCGTCGGGTATCTAGACGCGGTAAGTGGGCCAACTTTCCTTGCTAATAGTACTCCCTAACCTCTCGTCTCCCCTCCCTCAACGCACCGCCGCCGCCGCCCTCTCCTCCTTCCACGCAAAATACGCATTCAGCTTGCCACACGGGCGCGGCGTGATGGGGAACAGCGCCGGGTGCGCGCACATGAACGCCTCAAGCTGGGCGGCGCACGCTGCTGCGACGGCTTTCCGGCGCGTCTCGTGCGCGTGGGCTTGACGGTCCGCCTCAAAGGATGTTGAAAGAGAGTTTTCGCGAGGCTCTGTGTGGACCTCCGCCATGAGCTCGAGCTCGCCGATCTCGTGGAAGAAGAGGTCGGGAAATGCTGTCCGTGTGGATGGTGCTTTCGGACATCCCGCCCCCACCCCCGCCCCGCCAGCATCCGCTCCAGCACAGCGCCCGCGGCCGCGAAATCCCCGCTGGGTCTCGACAACCTGGTCGACTGTCACTGTGAGATTCTGCAGCCTCTGCTCTTCTTTGTCTTGGTCATTACCACATTATCACCCTCATCATCCTCATAGCAAACCTCCAACCACCCCTCCACCCTCCGCGTGGTCAAATCGCACATGACACCAAGATACTCGGTGATGTTATCCACAGCGACATGGACACCACCGAGCGCCCGATGCATCTCGCGCTCGACAGCCTCGGTGCCTTCGACCTCGACGAATTGCGACGCTACGAAGTCACCGCCGACGCGCACTTTGGCTTCCCATGATGAAGTAGAATTTGTAGAACTTGAAGAAGTTGAAAGAGAAGAGCTGAAGACGAAGACGCTTCGCCGCCTTACCCACAGCCCTTCCGTGGTGAGGCGCGCATCGCGGCGGTCGTAGTAGACATCGCGGATGAGGTGTACGGCCGCGGGGTGGGTGCGGATGGCCAACGAGGACGGCAGCGTCGCGGTGGGTCGCGTTAGTGCATCCAGCAGAAGGCGCGTCGGCAGGAATTTGCGCTCGATCCTTTTTTTTTTTTTTTTTGGAGTATTGGGTCTGACCTAACGATACTCGGGCAGCAGAAGCATTCCAGGTCGTCCGCTCATGTTTCTGGCTATGGACCAGATGTTGCCGGGGAAGGTGTCCAGGAGGAAATGCCGTTACGCAGAATAATCACAAGTGTGGGACTCCAGCCTTAATATATTAACCAATGCCATTTTTCACAGTATACAGCTGTATACCTACCAAAACCCCCTTTTCGTAGGTCCAATCATCCGGCAGTGAATCTTTATTTAAAAGCAGACCGTTCCAAGTGTTCAACACTGATTTTTTTGAACGATAGCGAACCAAATCTGGTCTTGTTTGTCAAGATACGATCTCGACTCAACGATGTGTTGACGGATCTCAGCCATTGCGTACAGATTGCAAGCTCTGAGTGGACTTTACCTGGATGAGTTAAGACTCTATCCACTCGCAATCTCCAAATTTCATGCCAGGCCACCGATACCAAGATGGCAAACAACCGGCCTTTCTCTGGCAATATTTTGCCACTTGGATTATAAAATCGTACAAGATTACATCCCAATATCAACCCCCAGTTCAATTTTGGCCAATCTAAGTATTTCCTGGACCAGAGTTGGCGAGTCAGGTTCCAAATTAATTTTTGTTCAAGTGCCCTACATTCTAAGGCAATATGCTCCAGAGTTTCCGGTACCTCACATATGTGACAGCGTCCGAACACCGCCAAGTGTTGAATGTGAGTCCAGAAATAGAGAGCTTGCGCAGAGCCACTGGTAGCCACCTGGTGGCTCATTGGGCATGCGCAAGATGGAAAACAACCGTCCTTTCTGTGGCAATATTTTGCCACTTGGCGTATGAACAAGATTACATCCTAGAACCAACCCCCAGTTCAATTTTGGCCAAATTAAGTATTTTCTGCACCAGAGTTGGCGTGTGAGATTCCAAATTAATTCTTGTTCAGGTGCCTTACATTCTAAGGCAATATGCTCTAGAGTTTCTGGTACATTGCATATGTGGCAGCGTCCGAAAACTTCCGAGTGTGGTGTGAGAGTCCAGAAATCTCCCGCTCGGAAAAATGGCATGCATACATTTCTAGTAGAACTCGCGTGTTAGGCGTTGGAAGGTGGTGGAGCGAATACTCTGCCAGATCATTTTGTCAGTCGGGGCGATGTTGGAAAATTCCTGAACTGCACACGGATTCGTTCGAGGTTAACAAAGGTTGATTTACGGTGAGGGATCGTTGTCAGGCTATTGATTATCTTAGTAAACAGTCGTAGTGAACCACAGTATATTGGGATTCCCGGGCAATTGAACATCAGGTCAATTTCCGTATCAATCACAAGATTTATCTTTGTCAGACTGAGAGCACATTTAGCAGGGTTCGTTTCAACTTTCTTGAACTGAATTCTTCCAGAGCGTTCATTTGAAGCAGCAAAACGGCCTGTAACAACTCGAAGCCAGGATTCAGCATGTCCATTTCATATTTGATTCGGTCCTTGACTAGAACCCATAGCAAGAAATCAGAGGATGCACATATTAGAAGAGGTTGATTTTTTGGCGAGTTTTGCAATATATATAGAAGTCCACCTAAAAAGGCCGTTGCAAATGATCGTGGAATGTATGGTTGTCGAAAGTCATTAGGAGAATCATACAGTCTGTCTGATGGTCGTGAGTAACAGTCACGACAGTCAAGTGTATTTCAGTGTTAAATTCACTGGGATGTCGAATATGAGGGTGGAAAAATACTGTCAAGAGGCTAGGGTCAGGTTCTGTAAGGACTAATCTCCTCGCTGGAACCTCGTTTAGAGAGTCTCCAAATGCGAAAATTCGGAATCCTTGGCCAATGTTGTTCAACGTGAAGTTGGGATCAAAGATTTTGACTTCACCTGTCCGTACCGGTTGGCTGTTCGATTCGGTTTCCTCAAGTGTCAGAGATAAGTTTTCACAGCAACTGTTGTCTGTGGTAGGGTTTCATTTTCGATGGATACTATCAATCAAAATCTTTGCGGTATCAATGCAGTTTCCAGGATGCTTACATACATCCAAGTTCGACGCGGTCACGTTGGCAGGATCGACATCCACAGTTCTGGCGACCAATTCCCGAAGGATTAATTGTGTGAGGCTTTCGTTGAACGGTATTTCTCCGTGTAGCAATAGTTAGAGCATCTTCTACAGATCTAACCTTGTGGTTTGATCGCAAGCATGTGGCTGCCTGGCGGCGACAGGCGTGATCATAATCAGACTTGCGAACTGCTGGGTGTTTCCAGATAGGCATTTGTAGTTTAACATCCTGGCTCACTGAAAAACTAGTGAAGAGAAGTTGGTATTTTCGTGCAGTTATAACCATTTTCTTGATCTGATCTGGCAGTGGAGTTTGACTTGAAATTGGTAGGTGGATATTTTGCAGGAAAACATTGATTATTTGCCCAGGCTGGACGTTCAGGTAACTGGTTTCAAGCCATTTGGCCAAGATAAATTCCATGAAATAACACCAGGAAGCTCGTTGAGGTCCCTGTGTCAGATATGTCTGAAGATTCCATAGATCGATCGCCTCGTTTCGAGCATGTATATTCAAAATTTGTTTGCCACCTTCTGAGACTAGCACTGCTGGAGATTCTGGCTCGTTTACCATCTCAGAGGAAGGTATTTACTAGTTCAATAAGTGAGTCCTCAATATCATTGGGCATACCTTGTACCCTGGTAAGGTATTGCGATCTGCTGCCAACAAACATATTGATAATATGACTTTTCCCCTCAATGCTAGGGTTTTGTCAATTTCCAGCGCTCCAAGTCATTTCTGATTTTGTCCACTGTCAATGGCCAGTGGGTTAAGTATAATACAGCATTTCCAATCCAGGCCCCTAGCATTCTGTAGGTTTCACCATCGCGTACTATTCTTATGTTGGGATGTATGTATTCAGTTTGATTTTTATTGATCCGACGTTCAAGTACAACCTTTCCGCGATAGGTTGAGCTGCCAAAAGGCAGAATCATTGTTTTAGTTTCGTTGAATTTGGCTGTAGATGCAGCGCACCAGAGGTCTAGAATAGCCCAAAGAGTTGACCATGAGTCACGAGATGATAAAAAGATTGTCGTGTCGTCCGCAAAGAGTGACAGGACTAAGTTTCTGTTGGGAACAGGAATTTTAACCCCTTTCAGGTCGGCGTTGCGAATGAGGCATGCCAAAGGCTCTATAGCCAGGTTAAACAAGAGACATGATAGTGGATCACCCTGTCTGACTCCACGCAGAACAACAAATGGACAGACAATGTCAGTACCGAGGGCGCGGATCGAAAATTTTCTGTTTTGGGATGTTTCCAAAGAATTCCCTATATCTCTCAGTTCTTCACCGATTCACATAAAAACTAAATAGATCTACTCAGCTAATTCATGGACAATTAGTGATAGAGAGTAACTTGCCGAAAATATTACGTATTAGGTAATTTTTGTTTTTGGGGCTGTTTTTGCACTGAATACCGTCTAGCATGGCCAGAACATGTCCAGTGACCTAGAATTTTGCGCCTTCCCCGCCGTAGAGTATCTCCCCCCATCCCTTACGTGCAATACAATACTGTCCTACTCTATTTTTTTTTTTATCTGTGGTATAGTCCCAGTTTCATTATCTGTCCCTCGTCTCCCCAATCAATGGGTTCAGTGCAGCCAATTCAGATACTTGAAGAGGTTCCGTTCCATGGAGAAATACACACCGGCAAAAGGAATATCTTGACCTATGTCAATATGTTAGTGGAGAGTGGATAAACTCGAAGAGAAATTACATAATACTTGCAGATTCTTAGTAATCTAATTGTGTGCAAAACCGGAGTGGAAGTAGCTGCAATGAGAAGCCCTTTTCAGACTCACATGTTTATTCTTTGTCCGCGAGTACTGAAAGGACTGCTGAAATATCAACTTTCAACAAGCCTATTGACCTAGGTCAATGCCTTCTCTTTCTAAAATTTACAACAGTCTTTGTTTCAAATGTCGTATTGACCTAGGTTAATATGCCGTTTGAAACAAACACTATTATAAATTTCAGAAAGAAAAGATATTGACCTAGATCAATACACCTGTTGAAAATTGATATTTCAGCGATACTTTCAGTGCTCGTGGACAAAGAATAAATACGCGAGTCCTAAAAGGGCTTCTGATTGCGGCCACTTCCACGCCGGTTTTGCACCAATTGAATTACTAAGAATCTGCAAGCTTTAATTTCTCTTCAGGTTTATCTACTCTCTGCTAACATATTGACATAGGTCAAGATAATCTTTTCGCCAGTGTGATAGCCTCAAGGCTGTTAACGAACCCAATACACATGTGCCAACTTGGTGTCGACTGTCGAAGTGAAGACATGCCTTTATTGTTTCCTGGATGCCAGGTCCCTATCTATGCGCGTGAATTGCTCAGAAGGGTCACGTTAGGGTGAATATTAACCTTCCAAACCAATGTCTTAGAAAACCATTACTCGAAGGAATGGACGAGTGCGAGAGATTCCCTGAGTGAGAATGTGAAATCACGAAAAAGTTTCTCAACCTCAGAATTTTCCAGCAAATCTTCAGCGGTAAGCCGAGTTCTGGTGTTCCCCGGCTCGAAACCCCTGAAAATGGGTTCCCTATTCATATTCTGGCTGAATGCACCCGAGTACCCCAAATCTAGGATTTGATGAAGCAGAAATATTTGGTCAGACCAAGACTTATGATGCGGATATGCGTTGTTCTGCAGAAGCCCTGTGTGTAATTGTATTTATATGACTAGTTGGTACCCGTGAATGAATTCTTGGGCATTCAAGTTGTTTCTTCAGCTCCTATCAGTTCTACCCACTGGCAGGCAGGTGTTGGTTGTACCCCTTGCCCAGTTGGCAGTCCCCAGTATCCTGTTAGCTGTTCTCAGTTTGAGCTGGCTGTTGAGCCCAGTTTCCCGTTATCTGTTCTTCCTGTTGGCTGTTGAATGTTTCCAGTCTCCCCATAGCTCCCAGTTTTACCTGTGAGGCATTTATGTAAGTTGTTTCTTCAGTTCCTATCAGTTGTACTCAGGCAGGTGTTGGTTGTACTCTGTACCCAGTTAGCACTTCCCAGTTTCCGTTAGTCATTCTCAGTTTCTCAGTTTCCCGTTGGCTGTTGAACGTTGAACCCACGTTGAACCCAGTTTGCCGTTGCTGTTCCCAGTTTGCCGTTGGTTGTTCCCGGCATCCCGTTAGCTGTTCCCAGTTTGATTGCCAGTCTCTTGTTGGTTTGTGTCCCCATTGCCTGCTGGCTGTTACCCGTCGCACATTTTATTTGTTCCTTGATGGTCGGTTGTGCCGAGTTGCGGCAGTCTCGGCATTCCCGGCATTGATGCCGCTGTTCCGCGTGGCTGTGCACGTTCCACTGGAATGTTCGTTATGTCGCCCATTTTATTATATAGTAGACTAGTTGGTACCCGTAAATAAATTCACGGGGAGTGTCTTCAATTTTCAAGTTGTCAGTTGTCCCGAGGTGTTGGTTGTACCCAGTTCCCAGTTGGAACTTGGTTGTGCTGACTGGCTGTTCCCTGTTTCCTGTTAGCTATTCCCAGTTTTTGGCTGGTTGTTCCCAGTCTCTTGTTGGTTTGTTCCCCACTGGCTCCCTGTTGCCCATTCGCTGTTTTCTGTGTTACATTTGATTTGTTATTGTTGTGCCGAGTAGAGGCAGTTTCAGTAGTTCCGGGGGCCGGCAGTCCGGCATGATGCCGCTTTGCCATTGTGCTGTGAGCATATCTGGTATTACCTCTATTTGGTACCCATAAATAAATGCACTGGGATTGGGTCTCCAGAGTTCCTGTCTGTTGTCCCGAGGTGTTGGTTGTACCCAGTTCGAACTTGGTTGTTCCCAGTTTTCCATTAAGGAGCTGTTCCCCATTTCTCGTTGGCTGTACATGTTCCCAGTTTTTTTTTGCTGGCTGTTCCCAGTCTCTTGTTGGTCTGTTCCGTGTTCCCCATTTCGTTGCTCCCCATGGTACAATTCAATTTGTTCTTTCGCCACTGTTGGTTGTGCCGAGTTGAGACAGTCTCGGCAGCCCCGGCATCAATGCCGCTGTGCTGTGTGGCTGTCAGTGTTCCACTGGAATGTTCTCTATGTAGGCCATTACTTATATTATAAG
Organism: Mycena leptocephala; assembly: GCA_029378395.1. NCBI lineage: Eukaryota > Fungi > Basidiomycota > Agaricomycetes > Agaricales > Mycenaceae > Mycena > Mycena leptocephala. Next base: position 21,175 of record JARJLF010002636.1, on the reverse strand, counting down.
GTGCTACTCGTGAATAAATTCACGGGGCTCGTTGTTCCCAGCTCGCATCCCGGCTGGTAGTCCAGTACGTGGTTACGTCGTGTTCGTTAGACCATCCCAGTGCAACGCCCCGGCAGTTTCCGCACTGACGTCGTCATTGCATGTGATGTTCCATTGGGAAGGTTCTTTGTCTCTGAAATTATATTATATAGAGAGATAGAGAGATATGGCATGGTTAATTTCTCTGCCGACCACGGGATACAAAGCGGCTTGGCACCCAAAAGTAAACCCTCCCCGTCTCCCACGGTTTCTCCCTTCTACATTACTTCGCGCTCAACGGAACTTGGATGCATATATAGCCTTTTGCCAAGCTTTGTGCTATCCTGGTTCCAGGTAAACACATCAACAATTTCAGACTGGACCCCTTTAGTTTGCTTTGTACACCAGGAGAACTCCTGGAACTAACGTTCGTTATTCGGACCGTGCTGTGTAACTACCTACCACCTACCTACCTACCTACCTACGTTACTTCGCGCTCAACGGAACTTGACGCATATATAGCCTTTTGCCAAGCTTTTGTGCTATCCTGGTCCTGGTCCCGGGTAAACACATCAACAATTGCAGACTGGACCCCATCTGTTCGTCCTCCGCTCATGTCATTCTGGCGCAAATTCGAGCCAACATTGAATCAGTCAGATGCGGACGCTGAGGTGTCGCGAGTGAGTCCAACAAATGGATGTAATGAAACTTCTCTGAATTGCTTTGACGACTTCCGAGTTGCTTTCACATGCCACGCCGGTCGGGCTGCAATCCGAATTCCCCGGCGATTAAACTGAGATCACCTCCGCTCCGCCCTACTATGTCCGTGCAGCACCCGTCACAGTGCTAAACTTCGACCAGAAAAACGTCAATAGTCTTGGGGCACTAAAAAAGGGTTTTATTCCGCCCGGAATGGAAAAGCGATCGGGCGGCAACGTGGTTACTTTCTCGTTGTATTCTCGCCAATGTCATTGCTCTCCAGAGCCCAATTCAGTTCAGGAGGCACGAACCCCCACGTCCCGGGATGCAGTGTACATTTGAACGCAGAGTTTACGATTCTGAACGGCTTTCCTTATCCACCCGCCAAGGTCAACTTCACGCCAAACATTGGGGCTACTCTAGACATCCATCTTCTACGGCATTGAACGGAAGTCCGTCTGTCGGAGTTATAATAGAAGCCCCAATACGAATGACAGGGACCAGTCGGCATAATGTGCGGTGAATGTTGCCGTCTTTCGATGTCATCGGACTTTCCAGTCATTCAAGCATTCCGCCTCTTCGGTTCACGGTCAATTAGGGAAAGCTGAAAAGCGAATCATCTTGTTGACGATGAATTGATCGCCCTTGCAGCGATATAAATCTGGGGACCCAGGTAGATCTCTATTCTTCTTGACCAAGTCCCATTTCAAGTTTACCTGTCATTCAGGGCGTAATAAATTCTCACCCAAGAGTCGCAACAGGTACGAAAATCTGCAAACAAAGACCGGATATTTTATCCATAGAAAGCTAACCCTCATTCAGGGATTCAACCCATAAACACCGACCTATTCTTACAATCTTCCTCACAGCTCTTGGCATGTAGAAGTGACAAGAATACTCAGATAGCCAATCAACCGTTCATCCACTCACCAATACGACCCTATCCTTACAATCTCTGCCGTAGGGTTTAGCATATAGAACCGCGATGGAATTCAACTACACGTCTGATTTTTGTAATGGGGGTATAAGAATCGAAGGGAGACGGGATATCTTCAGTTCGCAATGAAATTCACCTCCTTCCTCTTACTGGTGCCCTCGTCCCTGTTCACCGCAGTGAATGCTTGGCCGGACATCCGCGACGCTCCATCCAGCCTATTGACATCCAAGACGGCCAGACGGGTGTCCTGATGGTACTTCCGCCCCGCCAGACGGACACTAGCATCAAGCGTATCCCAGGTATGGCACCAATCAGAGATTCCAAGTTGTTCAGAGCTCACAATCTGTTCCCTAGATGCTGATCATCCGTTCATTGCACCTGGTCCCAATGACATGCGCGGACGTGAGCTCTCCTCCTCGAGAACTTTGTTCCAGTTTACTTATTATCTTCCACAGCATACCGTGCGTGCCCGCAGCACTTGAGATCCTGCGCGTTGTGTTTGATACTTATGCAGCGGGTGTGAATACCCTTGCCAACCATGGCTATATCTCGAGGAAGTACGAAGTGCTCATCTGTTCACCTGCCACTCATTGATCCTTTATCGCAGTGGAATTACTACTTTTGAGGAAATCGTTAACGCTGTCGGAGAGGCGTTTAACGTAGATCGGGATGTTGGTGCCGGGATGGCGGCAATGGACATTGTAAGGATGTTAACGTTTTGGCCGATTTTCCTCGTTCATATGTTAACGAAAGCTCACGCGGGAAATCCTTTGTTAACCGAATTTCCATCGGCGGAGGTCCCTCCACTGCCGGGTCAAATAGATGGACAGCGACACAGGGAATAGCAAAACACGGACGGGTCGAAGGTTAGCAATTAATCAACAGGACTATAGTGGCATGCTAAATCATCTGAAGGTGACGCCTCGATAACCCGCGCCGACGTTCACATCGGTGACAATCGTAACTTCAATAAGACTCTTTGGGATACGGTACGGCTGTCGTCCTGCACGCTTCATCTTAAACTCTTGACAGGACTAGAAATACTCGCGAGATTGGGTGACGATGGGCCGGACGGGCCCGCGACGGTCTTCAACTTGCAAACCCTGATCGAACTGAAGAGCAGAAGTTGGTGGCTGACCAGCTTTTGGACCCGGAGTACGTCCCATGGTCAAATTTTCACTATATCACTAAGATCGTGCCAGTTTGCAATTCCCATCCGTCGTTTGAATCTCGTCTTTGGTGAGCTAGCCGGAGTTAATTGGACTTGCTCACATCCGCCCACCAGGTGCACCGTCTCTCTTCGTAATGCAAGTATCTCTTTTCTCTTGAATAAGATAGCCACGGTACTACACTCATTCCGTCGCCAGCGTGTTTGCAAATGGTATGCATAGCCAGAAAGCTCATACTCTGCGCGATTGCGGCTCATCGGTCGTAACACAGGAACTACACAGCAGGCCACCAAGCACATCATGACTCCTTCCTGATGAACCAGACCTTTCCAGATAACTGGTTCCGCGGCGGCTCTCCCATGCAGGGTGCGTCCCTCCCAGCTCAAATTGCGGCAGCGTTACCCGAGTGGATTCCCGGCCACAACGATGAAACGGCGTGTTCGTGGCCGATCCCCCGGCACAGCGCGTTCACATCAGTGGGGTGCGTTGGCTTGCGTGAATAGCTGAAAGTACTCGCTGATCCCTCGTTAGGCTTGTGCCAACTATTGGGACCTCCTCACAAATGCCGTTCCGGGGACTCTAGCGAACGTAACTGGAATATTCAAGCAAAATGTGGATTTGCTTACCGGTAAGGCTCCCTTGCTTCCCTCAGCTCTATATCGCTTATAATTGTGTACAACGTATACTCTTCAAGGCGTCCGGTTGCTCAGAGCCGATTGCACCGGCTGGTCCACGAATATCTAGTCAATATCAATATTTCCACGACGTTTTATTGACTGCATCTTCTCTTGTCCCACGCGAAACTCCGGGAATGCGCCTTTGAGTAGGAAATACGCAGCTGTTTTATATCTGTCCATAACTCCAATGTACTCGTTTTTGACATCCTCGCCCTCCTCGTGCTCGCTCAACGTGGTAAGAACCTTCCTTGTTGACACTGAGGACCCTCAGAGAGACCGCACATGCCGCAGAGTGCGCGGAAGGCACCATCTGAGCATATAGTGGAGGCAAAGCAAGCGCTGGAAGTCCCGATCTGTCTAGGCCTCAGTATATTCTCCCCCCATTTGTTCAATGGATGGTATGGTGGCTGTGCCTAGAATTTTTTACTGATGGCTCCCTCAGTATTGATCCTTGCCACTCCTTGCCCTTCTTCCCCGCTAGGCTTTGCTGCACCTCCGTCATCATTGCCAATGCGGTGGCTGCACCTAGAATTCCCTTTTTTGTCAGCATCACTGTCACATTGTCATCCTTAACACCATTGCATGATAACTCTGTCTTGCTCACATCTCCTGTCCTTACATTGTCCGCCATGATATACACATACCATTGCTGTGGTCACCATCATTGACCTCAACAACATTGGTACCACCATTGTCTGGCAATAACAAATTTTATTAATTACCCAAAGCAGCGGTTTTGTACTTGCCAATGTTCAGGGAATGGTAGACGGGATGTACTCGACGGCCAGCGGTCTTATAACCTGTCGAAAGTCTATCTCGCTGCCAACTCAATGCTTACCTACATGGCTCTACAATATATATAGCTGCCCGTTAGAGCAGCGCACGGGCACGATCGCCAAATGCCAGCACCAGACACGTTTCATGCTCGACGGCAAGTCGAAACACCTCCCGTACGCGCTCAACAGCATTGCGGACTTCACCTACCTCTTGGAGCGCCACAACGAGGCGGATCCATTCAAGGGACAGTTTGCACTCGAGATGCACGTCTCAGAGGCGAGCTCCCTACGCGCACGGTGGATGAGACCGTTGGCCACAACGGCAAAATGATCGTCGATGGCGTGGTGCGATTCCCGTCCGAGGTAGACGCTGTGTACGGCTTCACGATCCGTACAAGAAGCAGGAAGCCGTGCCCCTGCCAGCCAAATCAGGCATCCTAACACTCGGCATGGGTACCGAGATGGCGTACCAGTTTCTGCCCCTCCCCAAGACAAGCGGGAGAGCTCTGGATTTCTCAAGCTTATCATGACGCGCGAGGTTGTGGGCCTGAGCTGGATCGACCACTGATTGACGCGAAGTATCAGATTGTGGGCGGGCGGCAAAATGACAGGTTGGATCGATTGTCGGGGTGACTGTGATTTTGACGATGACGGCAGAGTAGGGCTGAGCAGGTCGCGGGTTTTGACAAGTACGAGGTTTGTGACTGTAGCGGCAGGCGCTGTGTTGCTTGTGGGTTCTATACATTATTCATCCGTTCTTCTCATGTTCAATTCCTCTGCACTCACTAATCCAAAATAACTCTCTTGATGCGACATCCGCGCCTGCATGTTTCGATTCACATTCCCCCGACGCTTGCTTAAATTAACTTCTCGGTGCTCTCCGGACCACCAGCCTCAGGTTCCCCCGGGTTTCCAGAAAAGAACTCTGATTTCAGAAGTAGACGCCGTCACTTCATCATACGAGTCATCGCCGGTAGGCGCCCGTTTATTCTCGTCGATGTGGGAACACGGTGGAGAGATGCTCTTAGACATGGAAGTCTTGCTTACGAGCCAGTTGGTATGCATTTCTCCGATGTCGCGGTGCAACTGCGTCATACAGTATTTCATTGCGGGTCCGATTTTTAGTCAAAGGGGAGATGAAGGCGGCGGCCGTCGTTTCTTCTTCTCACACACAATTGGTGTCTAAGTTAAACATCGAGTCTACGGAGGATTCATCCGGCGGATCTGGCAGATCCGCCGGATGGCCTCGTGATAGTGATTTGGAGCCTGGCTGGACACCTTCATAACTTCAGGATGTTTCCTTCACGCATGTTGCATCTGCTTCACGGCCTCCAGGTTCTTTCACGATGGTCGCATAGTACATGCACGATACTGGCCATCTTTTACCATTTTCGTGAACGAGATATCAATACATGAAGGTTTATATATTTTCATGAAGGAGATGCTTCTTCGTGAACGGGTTCTCATATTCTTCACGACAGCTATATCGTGAACGTATGGACAGTATCGTGAATGTTAATTCCGGCGGATCCGGCGGAAGAATCTCCACGCATTCATCGTTCTCATGTCAAGTATGCTACAAAAATCAATTGAATTTCACACGGATATCAAGAAGCCGCCAGTCGTGCGAGAAACGTCACTAACCAATGCAGATAAAAGCTTTTCTACAAGCCACCAGGCCATTGTCGTCTCCCAATGACTCCCGTTACTACCATTTGTGCCCTGATCGCGATCTTCTACGTGGTACGTATCCTTCGGCGTCGCTCATCCTCCACCTTGAACAACATACCTGGCCCTCCGCCAACATCCTTTATTACCGGTGCGGCACCTTTTTTTGCACGTGTAACTCAGATCGTATTCACAAGCCCCTGCGCCAGGTAATCTCACTGAATATCATGATGCCGACGGCTGGGAATTCCAGCGGAAATTGGAACAAGATTATGGACAGGTTGTCAGATTCCAAGGACTTCTCGGTGTAAGGAAGTGGTCTTGTCTGTCGTTGCACCCCTGATGGTTTTTCAGGCTCGTGCGTTGTTCGTGTTCGATCCGACCGCAATGCAGAGCATCCTCGTCAAGGATCAAAATATCTATGAAGAGCATAAAGACATTATTTCGTCTGCCATATCCACCCTTCTTTACCGAAATCCTCCTTACTGCGTACCTCAGGATGAACTTACTTGTTTTCGGCCCATGCATACTCTCCACTGAGGGCGATCACCACCGGAAATTTCGCAAAATCATGATCCCCGCATTCTCCACCACGAATCTCCGAAAAATGGTCCCGATGTTCTACGAAGTCGTGCAGAGGGTATGAACTAGTTTCGCATTACCTATTGCATCTCAGTCTTCCGACAGGCTCGAGATGGTCTTATTCAACCCTTCATTCGTGACGGGCACCAGGAGGCAAGTTCCGGTCTGCGTTGGCATTGAGAACCAGGCTGATCATCCGAGTCGGAGTAGCTTGACCTCAACAACATTCTTAGTCGCACGTCTTTAGAGCTGATCGGCCAGACGGGGATTGGTTACTCGTTTGATCCCATGCTCCCCGGGAAAGAGCGCACCGACCAATATGCGCGGGCCTTGAAGGGCCTACTGTACGTGTCAAGCAGTCTGCTTTTTTTGAATTCAGACAGTCTAATTTATTTTTGTATCCCTAGTCCCGCGGCGTTCAAACTTGGGATATGGCTACCCCTCCTCCCTGCCATTACCAAAATACCTTCCCGAGCCGTTCTCCGCTTCATGATAAGTCACTGCATTCAGACCCCCCCATAGGCACAGATGTGCCCACCTTCACCGATCTCCGCCTACGGACTGCCCACCCAAGCCGACGTTGGTCTACCCTAATAGGCGTCGACCGACGTTGGTCTAGCATCCCTACCGAGGCAAAGCCTGCCCACCTTGGTAGATCTTCGCCGACAGTGGTGTGTCTATCTTGGCCAACCTTGGTCAACCTTGGCCGACCTGGGTCTAGGTTGGTGTTGGTTGGAATGGCTGGACAGGTACAAACCATGTCAGATTTTGAATTTGGCTAACTAGGCTTGCCTAGGCTCATCAGCCCACGTGAATCTATGTGTGCCTAATCCAGTGGGAATACCTAGACCAACCTCGGCAGGGATGGGCAGATGGATGGGCAAGGGTCGGCACACTGGTCTGCCTACACATCTGCCTATCAGGATCTGGCAGACCTGTGCCTACGGGGGGGTCTGAACGCAGTGAGTGTACTCCCGGTCCCAGCGCTGCGCGAAATCCGTGACCTCGTCGATTTTACGAGTGCTACTGCCTTTAACCTCGTCAAAGAGCGCAAGGAAGCGATCAGGAACGGTACGCTAGAGGTCAAAGACGAGGCGAAGGACATAATGAGCCTCTTGAGTGTGTTATCTGACATTCACCTCTCCTCCGCTGAATTCTTTCATTCAGTGAAGAGCGATATGTCTAGCGAGGAGGCATTGCGCCTCAACGACGAAGAGCTCGTCGGTTCCACCTCGTAAGTACCGAACGTTACGGAATCCTGGTGCTGATATTGTAAACAGAATTATTATCTTCGCCGCAACAGACACAACCTCTTCTTCCTTGAACCGGCTCCTCCACATAATCGCGCAAAATCCGGACATACAAGACAAGCTTCGGGCGGAAATTCTCGCCTACCCAGAAACCATGGATCACGACACGATTGTGGGACTACCGTATCTCGATGCTGTTATCCGTGAAACAATGCGACTGTGAGTCTCCTGCCGTGTAATTCTCACACGTGTATCAATTTGATACCCCGGCAGATATCCGCCTGTTACCCCAGCGATAATGCGCCAGTAAGTATTGCTTTCATCCGTCGAATCTTCTAACAAGTACTCCAGACCTTTGGAAGATACCATTTTGCCCCTCAGCACACCGGTCACTGGGGTGGACGGTACAATCATGGACACGATCAAAGTCCCCAAAGGCACCCTATGCTATGTCGCCATAGGGGCCTCGAACCACGACAAACGGATCTGGGGCGAAGATGCGTTGGACTTCAGACCCGAACGATGGGAGAACGGTAAAGCGGAATCTGTTATGACGAAGCTGTGCGGGGTCTACGGCAATACTATGACTTTCGGCGGTGGAGGTAGGAGTTGCATGTGCGTCTCCCAGTTGTGTACTCCTTGGCTATGTTGAATTTGAACTAACTATTTTGTTTTACTCAGTGGCTTCAAATTCTCGCAACTAGAGATGAGTGAGTGGAATAGTCGCATTTCCTTAAACCTGACTGATAGAGCTCTCGCTTCCAGAGGTCGTACTCTGCGTCCTGTTGCGCGCCTTCAAGTTCTCTCAGCCGGACCCGCGCATCAAATGGCGCAAGGGTGATGTTATTCAATCGCCACACGTTGACAACGAACCGCGGCTTCCCATCGTTGTTGAACGCCTCTAGATATAAGGTACGAGATTTAAGGTGCAAGGGCCATGGCCAGTGTGCCAACGCTGTACACTCGGCGCTTGATCCAAACGTAAAGACCACTTTGCACTACCAAAAGATCATTGCATTCTTTCTTTCATCCGCCTGAATCTTTTTCGCCTATGGAGGTACTCAAGCTATCCATTCACTCGAACGTGGTGAATGGCGGACCCTCATTTTACTTGACTCCCATCCCGTACCTCAATCCATAAATGCGGGAAGACCGGGCTCGACTCCTGGCGTCCGAATGGCAGTTTCATCGCGACGTTTTTTTCTCATTCCCAAAAAACCTGTCTCGCCCTCACAACCTCCCTCCAAAGTTAAAGATTACCTCGAACGTCGTTAACGGCGGCTCGCACCTGACTATGTTAGAAATCAGTTGTCTCCAAAAATGTCCCTTACAATTTTTCAAAAGAGGAGGTCGATGTCTAAGCTTTTGCGAAAATTTGTCTAAGTTTTTACATAATGATCGTGGGCAACTTCCGACTGTACTGAAACGCGTGATTATCTTCCAGTCCCTATCCATCACTGATCGAACGACTGTCTTCGATGTCTTGAAGGATTGGACTGGTTTGAGTCTAACCCAGGAGCTTCAAGCCTTCTGCGGGGGATGGATTATACTCATCAGGTCCACAATGTGAACGATGAGTTGAGAACTTACGGGTATCTTGTGATCTCTATTTCACGGCCTCACTACTTATCCCAAACATCATCTACTGCTTGACAAACTATCCTGTGCACTGTAGGACATTCTCAAGATGCCTGTGCCCGAGCTCCAGCACCTTCAGAGGCCTCCTGCAATGCACAGAGGGATCATATTAAAAAGTCTCAGGATTTTGGACCAAACAGTAACAAATAATATTCGCCTTCATTGAAGGGTCCTAAGCACTGTAAAATGACATTCCGAATCGATTCGTCCAGATACCAAGGCAATCGGATAGAAACTGAGCTCGGTAGAGAGGTATTAGTGAAAACATCAATTTTTAGAAAAAAATGATCCGCACCCTAAGTTCCGCAAATAGCTGTAACCTCCAGCAGCGACCTTCAACGAATTAGGTCTTTGAAAATACATATCATTGAGGGTTATGAGGTGCGGGACGGCACAGAGAGTGCTACTATCGCGCTGCCAACCTGATCCAAACAGTTGTTGCCTTTGCAGTTGCAATAAGGTTCATATTGGTATGAGTATACAGTGTCGACTCGGCATCAAATATCACCTTTGTTTCCTCCTATCAATCAAATTTACACCATGGCCTCTTGCCTCGAAAGACACCCCAACGTGATTTTATGCAGTGGTCCATCTCATTGTTGGTTTTTGCGGCAGAGGTATGTACATATTTTTTTCTCTGAGGAATCATTTTCATCGTATTTCTTGTGCTTTTAAGTTCCTACATTAGGGTCGTTCACAGTTCCATTTTTCCTGCCCTTTTTCTCCCCTTTTTTTCGGGCTTTTTGTGGTTCCCGCCGTTTTTCACCGGATTTTTTTGCCCTTTTCAATTCTGATATGTAAAAAGTGTTAAAAAGAGAAAAACCGAACTTCCCAGCTGAAAAACTGAAAGAAATCCATCGAAAAAGGGAGCGAAAAAGGGCAGGAAAAAGTGAACTGTGAAACCCCCCGCCGCGACTCCCTTTTTCCACCCTTTTTTGTGCCCTTTTCAACTCTCTTTCTCCACTTCATGCAGTTTGGGTGCTCCTATTGTTCCCCAAAGGTTGCATACCACCTCAGATGTTCAAAGAAGACTGGGGTGAATTTTTCTGGATTTTATGGCTTACTCAGTTACATTATTGAAAAAGGGAGAGTTAAAAGGACGCAAAAAAGGGAACTGTGAACGACCCTATTGTGAACTTTCTACAAAAATTGAGACTGATTGAGGGGGAAATGGTAAAATATTTGTGCAACGTTGGTTTTTATTTCCGGACAGTATGTGTATGGCACACATACTGTCTCAATAAAGTGTAACATTGTTCAGAGATTCCTCAACTTCCACACCATTCTGCCGCAATTTTGTAAACACGATGTAGCAATGAATAGGGCCAAAAAAAAATGTGATCGGTGGATGCGGTGTTCTGAAAAAACACATTATGTTATTCCATAGGCCGAAAGGACACATTGCATTATTTCGCAAGATGTAAAGAAACCCACATTGTTAATTTGAAATTTACAAGACACAGGGGCACTCTGCGCACCGACGGTCAAGCCAACACTCCGAATCGAACAGCAGACGCTCGAGCGCTGTCGGAAATGTCCGAGCGGAGTTTGAAGCCTTGGTAAAGACACAATTTTGCATTGCCAGAGGATGATAATGACGCACAGAGCTATAATTCTGGTTTGGATGCTGTTGATGACGATACTCCATGTGACTTGGGAGATGAGACTGAGGAGTGCACTGAACAAGTTGTGTGAGTATTTTGTCTCTTAAAAATGTGCCAGACCGAGCATAGCTAGGATCATGATATTCACGATACAGCGAATGACTTAGATGCTGGTCAAAGCTCACAATTATATGGATATTCAGTGAGTGCATAAATGTGTTCCGAGTGGTTGAACTTTATTTAAGTCCAACAATTCGAAAACTTACAGGGTGGTGGAATAGGGATTTCACAACATACGACCTCCCGCCCTCTGACAGAAACACTGCTGAAGCGGCTGAAAGAATGTAAACATGTGCTGCATCAAAAGGAGAAGGAGCCTGGTGACAATCATCCAGACACCCTGAATGCTATGGAATTTCTGGCACAGACCTATTATGGCCTCGGGCAATTCCGGCAGGCAAAAGTACCGTACACTGCAGTGCTTCAGAAACGAAAAACCATTGTGGGAGATGATCATCCAGACACCCTGCAGACTATGTGTAGTCTTGCGGCAACATACCACCACCTAGGCCGGTATGAGAAGGCAGCAGAGTTCAACGTGTCAGCGCTGGAAAAACAGAGGAACCATCTGAGTGAAGATCATCCAGAAACTCTGCATACCATGGGCAATCTGGCAGGGACATACACAGAACCAGGCCAATTCACACAGGCTTCCTAACCTTGGATTGCATCAGATCAATTTTCCACAGCATTAAACAGCTGTGTAAATCATTCCAGACACCCCTACAGACGAGTCTTTCCAAGATTCAACTTGCCGAATCACACGTCTCTGTTCTGACGTGCCACAAAGTCACTATTCTGTAAGCTGCAAGCTGAAAATGGCTTTGAATCTGAGCAATATTCCTTCCCGATCTCACCACTACAATCAAAAATCATAAAACGGCCCCAAAACTGTTGCAAAAAATGTTATTTTTCCCATAGTTCCCACGAGTTTTGCCACATTCTGCCAGAGCAACCTCAATTGAGCCATTCTGCCTGCCATTTTGCCAGGCCAAATGGCAGAATGGCAGGATTCTGCCAACCACGCTACTCTAAGTTAGGCAGTGCGAGTTCGAACAAAGTACGACAGATTAGAATCTGTCGCACACGTCAGAATGTGCCGCTCTTCTTCCGAAGCTAATTTGTCGTACATGAGCTATGTGCCTCGCATCAAATTACAGCCGTTTGCGGAACTTAGGGCGCGGACGATTTTTTTCTGTTTTCAGCCATTTTGGGCAGGACAGCTGCCCCGACTTCAATTTTTGTCAGATTGCCTCGGGACATATCTCCTTCTACTCACACTGAAAATCCACAGTCAATGGTCTCCTTGATCTTTTGTTTTGGTTTCCAAATAAAATTTTCACCCAAAAAGTCCTGACTTCAGGCAGGACAGCTGCAGCATCAGCATTTCACCCCGATTGCTCTAAATTTTTGATACAGTGGACTTCTATGTATTATCTAGTCAACAGAATACCGGGATAGTGAATGTGATCCCAAGTCCTTATACAAATTGCCAGCCAATTGAGAGCTCAAATCAGCCCAGTATTTCCTGACCGCTACATTATAACCAGATGTTATATTCACTATCCCGGTAGTTTGTTGACTAGATAATACATAAGAGTCCACCGTATCAAAAATTTAGAGCAATTGGGGGTGAAATGCTGATGCCGCAGCTGTCCTGCCTGAAATCAGGATTTTTTGGGTGAAAATTTTACTTGGAAACCAAAACAAAAGATCAAGGACACCATTGACTGCGGATTTTTAGTGTGAGTAGAATGAGATATGTCCCGAGGCAATCTGACAAAAACTGAAGTCGGGGCAGCTGTTCTGCCCAAAATGGCTGAAAACAGAAAAAAATCGTCCGCGCCCTAAGTTCCGCAAACGGCTGTAATCTGGGTCCGCCATCTCGTATTGAAGCATCTTGCACAACTCGGGTTTATTGACAGCGATGAATGGCTGATAAAAAGCTGCAACCCATTTCGCGACAGGTAAATTAGGTGGTGGCGTTCAGGCGTGGCGGCGACTATGCGTGAGGATGAGTTCGCCGTTCGGATAGTTCCGAGGTCCTTGCCACTGGAGGCCTATGCTATTTGCGGCAATTCCGTTGATCGCCAGACAACGATTCCCCATGGGCCTACATCAACTCTTTTACCCCTTTACGGACGAATGCGGATCCCGTTTAAACAGCTGAAACCGTCCAGTACCCGACACGTTCCCGTTTGCTACGGGTCGACGACCCGTCGCGACGCGGAGAAGTTCAGGGAAAGTGACACTTGTCAGGTATAGCCGCATAGGGCATGAAACCGTCCGTATTACGCCCACCTGCATAAGAAGTACACCTGTAATGTCAAGCAACCGTCAAGAGAATTGGTTAAGATGGGACGGGTTATTTTGACGCGTAACCTACCGTAACTGTCCGTTATCCGCGGATCTTGAGTGCCCTGGACAGTTCCGCCATTGGAATCATATTTATTCAAGTTTGAAATTCGTTATCCAGAGTATCCCAGAGCCGTCCAGCGAGGCGCTGAGCTGAGCCCATAAAAACCCATCTCAAAACAGGCGTAATTTCTGGAGAAATTTGGCTGACGGTACGGGGGAACCGCTTTCACGGTCCATCGTCCCTTAAGTTTAGGGGACGGTTTCAGGCCCTAGTCAGGGCTTGTCGTATTTTTGCCATTCAGGTTACGATTCTAACCGCTTCGGGCCAAACTTCGGGCACTTTGTGATTGATTGCGCCATGTCTTGATAATATTAAACCATCAGCACTTTCGTTTTACAAACTGTTTCTTCCCTTCCTTCTACTATGTCTTTCAATAGGGACATCATCCTTGGGTACATTCATCCTCATCGAATTTTCGAAACACGGCGATAATATCTTCATCTAGAGCTTTGCTCGTGGGAACCTGGGCAAATTCGGTGAACATATCTGTCTTGGCATGCTTTTGCGTTTTGAGACAATTATGGATGCTAGGCTCTGTACACCGTCGAAGTTATTCAGGCATATGAGTCCAAGGTTCATGGTGGAGAGATGCTAATGGATCTCCAGGCAGCTTACTACTACCGCGACTTCAAGCAGGACAATTGGATGTTGAAGGTTTTATGCTTCGGTCATGTAACCGTGTTAATTCTCTGATATTCCGGCCGTCTCGTAGTTGCTAGTATTCTCTACCATTGCGTTCGATTCCGTGTCGATGATCGCAAACTATGCCTCTGTATATCTTGTGTGTATCTGCTTCTTCCACCACATGAACGGGCTAATTTACAGTATGCCACATGCAGTACACAATCACTCACTGGGGTGTGTCTTTCGATTTGATCTACTACTGTCGCTGACCCAGTTGGCTTTTCTCAGGAGATTTGGCGTATCTGCAGAACCAGTATTGGGCACGTCGTTTCGTCCCATTGGAAGAAAGATAATCGAACGCTTGTCATCGAATAGTTTGACCCGCTCTTCGTTTTTACGACTAGCGTGGTGGCAGTTTTGGCGCAAAGTTTCCTGGCTACTAGATACTGGCTCCTGTGCGCGTTCATATCATTGTGTCGGAGCCCAGCTTCTAATTCGTTCTAGAACCAAAAACAAATTTATCACCTTCATTTTATTCTTCTTCATCACGGTCGCAGTACGCTTCTTGCCCTCCTCTGCACCTTTAAACTCTGAACTCAACCGTCTCTGACAGGCCGGCGGCGCGCTCGCTTCTGGCGCCACAATCGTGATCTTCCCCCAATACAAGGATCGGAAGCAAGTCATAATCCCCGCCACGTGTGTCGTCATCTTTTCTGAGGTCTTTTCTACTTTAGCTAACAGGCGAATGTAGAACCTGGCTCCTCATAGAAGCCGTGACGGACATTTCCATTGCTTTAGCCCTTGTGTTGGAATTAAGGAAGATGAAGTCCCCCATCAAGAAGAACAGGAGGTGAGCTTGCGAGTCAGCATCACTGACCAGATCTAATTCTCGCTGGTAGTCTGGTTAATAGACTAGTGGCACAAACCATCCGGACCGGAACCGCTGGGGCAACCATTGCGTTGACTGTCTTGATCGCGTAGGTTCTAGAAATGTCCAACATTTGTCGGAACTCATATTTACAACCGTTCGTTTAGATATCTGGCAAACAAAGAAAGCAACGGTAGGTTTCTGTGCCTTCCACTTCCCATCCCTGGCTCACATATCCCAGTCACCACTGCCATCGCCTACTGCATAGGCCGCGTGTATTGTATCACCATGGTTTGCACTTCAATTAACATTCTCTGCATTGGTGTTGTCTCAAAAAACTTGAAGCTAGCGAATCTCAACAACAGGAAAATCGGAAAAACGTGGTCAGGCAGCCTTACGTCTTCAAGTATGAACCCCGAGACTCGCGGTGGGCGCGGAAATCAGGAGCGGAGCGACGGCGGCAACGAGGATAGTGGCATGCGTGCGTTTCTTGCTCGCGCTCTGCTGAGGATTAGGCTGATGTAATGCATGCTCCAGCTGTCTTCCGAACCGCTTTGGTACCCAAATTTTAGATTCTGAATAGATTCATCGCTGATCTTGCCTCTTAAGGTTTATATTGACACTCCGGAGGAATTTTCTAGAGGCTCTTTCAAAACCAACGTGAGACACTTATCTTGCTAGATCTCTATCGCAGCGACGCTAATGTGCTAATACTTCTAGCCTGAGCAGGGCTGTCGTGATGGTGGTCCCGCCGTCGAAACAGTGAACCATGCTGCCTTGTACTCGTCCAAGAAGAAACAGGACCTGTACACTCCGTGATTTCCTCAGACTTCTAGTATGGACGTTAGTTTGGGGTGTACCGTGTAAGCCATTTGTTTCTAGGATTTCGGAGAATGTCATCCATTCTCATCTGGAAACATCCAGATTACGAAATTTGTGTAAATCAAAAGTGTTCATGTCTGGTCTTACGATACCAGTTACATTTGGGTTCGTCGAGGTACCTGTACTTAAGCGTTATTCGTGTAGAGTAATGTCACATTGTAAAATTGTTGAATGTACTGTTGCGTAAGTAGTGTCACGGATACGGTTTGGAGTGGAGCCTAAACCAGGACCAGGAATAAACACTTTAACGCCATATTGGACCAGGGCGGGGCCGGCGCTTGCGGATTTTGGGGTGGTGTGGGCACGGGTGATCGATGAAAGGAGAGAGGTGATGGTTCGATGTTTCGTTTCTGCTTTGGAGGGGTGCTGACGATGAAGCCACGGCAGCTTACGATTCAGATCCCGTTTTGAGAAGGGGTGCCGTGTGCCGTACCCCAGCGTTCTTGGGACAACAGTTGAGCTGGGATAATACAACTCGGCATGCAGCGCACGAAATTCTCATCCCGATTGATACACGGCATATCGACACCGACGGCGCAACATGATGCCGAAGGTGTAGAAGATTTGGTTTTGAGCATTGGCGGGAACGCCAAGCGACGGGCGTACATAGATTGGATTTGGGTGGGGACGCAGCACCGAAATGGCGTGTTTGATTAGATGGGGAGTCGTACGCGGACACAGCTGGATGTCCTAGGTTCGAATCCAGACGGCTCGGGAGATTAAGGTGGCGCAAGAACCTGCGGAGGAACATAAGAAATAGTGAGCGCTGTATATAGGGTCAAAAGAAGGAAATAGAGGCACCGGCAAGATTATAAAATTCCAAGTGGAAGAATAGTTGTTTTGCGCTGGCGCCAGGAAAGAGGTTCACTGATACTTGGTGCGAGGAAGGAATTGAATTGCGTGAATCTGGGGCAATTGGGCAGGCGCAGTTTGACACGAACAATATCACGCTGAGGAACTCATGAAGAAATCAGAGGAAGATTTAATATCAAAGCAGAAAGAGGCACAGGCGAATGCGTTGGCGAAGGATGGAAGCTGAAATCTGCAATTCAGAGTTAATAAACCGTGGTACCATGATTCTTTGCTGACCGAAGTTTGTATGGAGGAGTCGGGCGAGTGGGAAATTGAGACAGGTGCGGCTAAGAGGCCGGATTTGCGAGGCGAAATTGAGGGATATTACGCCGCCATGAATTCAGATGTAAACAGGGGACACACGATGCATGCAAAACTCACCGTCATAACAGAACGGTTGAGAGAGGGCGTCGGATTGATCAGCCGACAAATCGGCTAACAATCGAACATTCGCCCTATCCTCGCATTTTTTCTGTCGTGAAACAAAGGGTATCAACTGAAAGTACATGGATCTACAAGACAACATCAGGGTATGATACAACACATGGCAGGTATACACAAGACGGACGTAGATGAGCCGAAGCGATATAGGAGCAATCAATGAGGTGCAAGTAAATTGCGGAGAAATTGGACGAGGGGGTGTTGCGGCGCATGTGGTGATGATGATCCTATACAATTTACAAAGCACTAATGAAGGTCGCGGGCGACGAACTGCGATGACGAGCGGCATGCCGCGGTTGCGGGGCATCCTCAGCACGCGACTGGTAACTCGAGGAGAGCGAGGCGGCGGGGAAGATCGTGGGGTGGGGCGATGGCGGTACAGTTCGTATTGCGCACGGCGATGCGGATGATACTAGGATCAGCGCGCGCGTGGGCGTCAGAAGTACGCCGTCGGCGACGCTGGAGTTTGCGGGCAGGGACACGAGGTGTGCGGGAGCGTCGCAGACTGTGAGTGCGGATGAGTACTCGAGGTGGGCGTAGGGGATGCGATGCGGGTGAGTCTCGAGGGTTGAGAGAGGAGGCGATGAACAGCGAGGCGGGCGCGCGGGGATGATGGTGGGAGACAGAGACAGGATCGGGAGATGGGCCGGGGACGGCGATGCGACCAGGGGCGGCGTGCGCAATGTCGAGCTGATGAATGTAGTCCTGCGGAAACGACCCCTGCGCGTGCCCAGCGCACGGGCAGCCGCGCGGCGTGCGAGACGCGGACGTGGTTGGGGAGCTGAGGGCATGTAGAATATCGTGGTTCTCGGAGCTGAGCGCGAAGATCGGCGTCGGGTACACGCGAGACTGTTATTGCTGTGAAGGGTGCCAAACGGGAGCAGGTGTACACTGGACGGCCCAAATCATTAGAACATATCGGCGGGCAGGGGAGTAAGGAAAGAAGAAGAAGAAAAGGGGTGAGGCAAGGTAGTAGGGGGACGTACTGCGATTAGGTCCCCAAGAATTCTCGCCTCGCGCAGCCTGCTACTCCAATATCAAACGAGAGGGAGACATCGACGCGGGTCCAGGGAATCTGTCCGTAAGGGAGATGCTGGAGAAAACAAATTAGCACTATTCCTTCTGATGTAGGCAGGGAGGAGACGTACCAGTAGCGTCTATTGCAAGTATTTGCAAGAGATATCTTGGCGGCGATGCATCACGAGTTGGTTGGTGCGTGCGAGATGACAGGATTCAGTGGATGCCGTGAATTGGAAAGGGCCGGCGTGGCGTTGGGCAAGAGCGACAGTGGGACGGGGGCGTTGGTTGAACCTAGGCGTTGACGGATTAAGGAGAGCTCGGCGCTTAGGCAAGGGAGCATGCACGAGGCAGAGATGGACTGAGGGAGTAGTCGGAGTTGAAAGAGGATTAGGAAGTGAAGGAGTGGATTGGGACGGGACGGCGCTATTCCAAAGTTGTCGACGGGCGGGGGATGGACAAGGACAAGCATGGTCAACACGTGGCAGCGGCGTTGATGCGGAGCTGATGGATGATGGCAACACGCGCGCAAACAAACGCGTCGCGTGGTGCGTGATCGCGATGGCGGAATATAGCGGGTAGGTTGGTGGGTATTATTGAAAGAGAAGAAAAAGGAGTGTGAGAAATAGATCCGGAATGGGGCGTCGGCATTTGTCGGAATGTGATGTTGGGCACAAAGGCGGAGTAGGCGATTAGGTCGTCGGGTATATACGGGAGAAAGGCAGGTAGGGGCGTGGTAGGATACAGAAATTAAAAGGTCGTCCTGATGATTTTGCAAGCCGGCGCATAATGAGTGCCATAGGGGCACTTAGGTTGAGTTGTGACGACGGTACGTTAGTGTGTAGGTCTGCGTAGGTGCGAGTAAGTGGTGGGGTCAGCCGAAAACGGGAATAGGGTTTGGCGGGATAAGAGGCGTGTTAGGTGCCAGATCGGGAAGAATAGGCGCGTAGGTTAGGGTGTCACTTGGGTGGGAAGGAAAGTGGCGACGTCGAGGGCTTTTAGGGGTCATAGAGATTCGAGCGCGATGACGGGGCGGTATCACAGGAGAAGTTAGGCGCGTAGGTTTGCGTCGGAGAATTCGGTCGGAAATGTGAAATGTTCGGGATTACCCGCGAGATAGGCGCGTAGGCGCCGGTAGTGTTGCCCAAGTGTTGCCGTCGAGTTGAACTCGAGTTTGCACCCGAAGGATCGAGTGGCGCAAACCGGATGAGTTTCTTGCCTTCCTTGGCATGTCTGTAGTTTACCCGGTGACAGGTGTTTGGAGATCGCAGTTATTACATAAACATCGGAGTTTGAATTTGCCCCGAGGCTCTGCGGCGCTTCCAACACCCTCCCCATGAAAGTTTTGGAGGCAAAATGAGCTAAATTTGTATTTCAAAGACATCTGGCTGTTCAAAATGGGTGACTTTGTCCATGTAGGAGCTGGAACGAAAAGGCTGCTCGATAAGCAGCCGAACCATCAAAACTCGGCATCTTTGTTCTTGACGTTTGTCGCTGAGACTTCGCGGAAGACAAGACTCAATTTCGACCACAGAACTTGAATCTTACACTAAATTATGGAAAGACACATTCTGAAAGCCATCTTGAGATCCGCTATTTTTTTGATTACATAATAACATCGATCTCCGATCAGGGTAATTGAGAGACTACAACCAAGCGAAGTATGAGCTCAAATTTTGTTGTATCGTCTGTTTATAAGAGACTACGCTGGATGTGGCGGCAGCGACTTTGATGATGCAGCACAGCCACCGGCAGCCCGCCATCAAAAGCGCGAAATCCGGGGCGGCAGAAGGTTATTTTATCATTTCAAACTTCTCAATCTCTGAAGGGCCTTCCTGTGATGCCTTTTACACACATGAATTGGAAAATAATGGAATATTGAATGACTAGTAGCGATTTCTAAATTGGGATCCAAACTTGTCGCGAAGTGACGTCCGCTACCATATGTATCAGATCTCTTCCTTTTCTCTCCCTTTCCCTTCTTTTTCAGCTGATTTTTCATCTTTCTCCACAGACATGGGACATGGGCCCAAATATATTCTGTTCGGGGTGAAACACACGCACACGCCCAGACGTACCCACGCACGCCTTGCCATGAGTATCTTCGCTCTTCGCTCGTGGGAAGCCATATCTCCAGGTTGGGTACTACAGGACACGCGCGCTGCCCAAGCAGTTATCAAGGCCAGAGAAGGCAGACCCGATGCAGTCGATCATGGGTTCAAACCCCGGGCCGTGAATAGGGTTAGGAGATTGCGCAGGATTTGGGAGCATCTCGTTAAAGAACAGGCAAGGTTTAATCTCCCATAAATGGCAGCCGAACCAACCAAGCAGCCGGATATCTGGAAGTGACCCTTGAGAGACCGAGCGGCGGCGGCAGAAAGGTGCCGGGGAGTTCAATGGAGGGCGAGCAGCTGAGTTCATCTTCGTGTCTCGGTGGAAAACGGTCGGCCAAGGAAGGACAGGAGGAAGTTTTCTGGCACAAGGTCCCGGCGAGGCCGGCAGTGCCGTACTTACAATTCAACCATCTGTTCAGATCAGAAATCTGTCGGAACAAGTGACAGATATCAGTTGAACGGAGATTTAGATTGAACGGGAGATTTAGACGTCAAGCTAATATATTATCCTGAGTCTTGTCCTAACGTCAACGGGGTGCGCCGCTGGGTGCGACCGCATAAATTGAGATGCATCGCACTCATAGATTGCCACACACTTCTCCCCCGCGATGTCTGACCCTTCCGATCCTGCGCCCCCCGTTCTCGCCTTCGACCCGGTCTCTGTACGTCTCTTCAGTCCCAATGACACTGATGTTATTATAATAACAACCTCACCAGAATCGGGCCCTATGTCTGCGCCCTCTGATCAATTCTGCCCCCTCTGACCGTTCTGCAGTTTTTAGGGAATTCATTCAACTACCTTCTCATGGGAGCTTTGACGGTGCAAACATGTATGTATCCTTGCGGTAGAAATTCCGGCCTAACGTCGCACTGCAGATAT
>JARJLF010002635.1:0-32736 GCA_029378395.1 Mycena leptocephala | reverse complement strand
TGAGCTGTGTGGCCTGGCCAGTCACACAGTCTCTTTCTGGCCAGTCGGGGATGATTGTCCTTGAGGGTAGGCAGAACAACCCGGTCAGTTGTTTTGGCTGCTGTCAGGCCATCATCATGGGAAACAATATGCCAAATTGTCTGCCTGATATCGATGCTGTTGGTTGTGGGCTGTGTTGCCCACCTGATGAGTTCAAAAGAACGAAACCAACCCTATATCTACATTGGTATTGTTAACGGACATGTGGTGCAGTAGCTCAATCTCAGGGTCGAAGCCCACTTTCAAAGTAGGTGGTAGCACGAATAGCTGTGGCTCATTCATCTGTAGCGCTCCAGTGCTACGATGGCTCCGTTGTGCCCGAGAGATTCTAGCAAAGGGTATGTATTGATCAGTTGGGTGCCGATTAGTGATATTCAAACTACCAATCAAGTGTGGATACAAGATTTGTTGCTCTGCCAGATCGAGCGAATATTGAATATTGAACTTGTTTTTGTTTCAAATTTGTTAGCATGCATCAATCAGCACAAGAGAATAGTACACTGCCAAAGTGCCGACACGCTGACCGCGGCTGGCACGGTCACCCGACAGATGCGTGGCACGAAAGCTGTCTGGTTCACAGCCAGCCAGCGGCCATGAGTTCTCCAGCCTATTCTCCAGCTGTAACCCACCTGATCAGCCATCTGTTGACCAACTAAATTCAATATCTGTATCCCACCTCACGTGGTCACTGAGGGCTCGACGCGTTTCGTACCCACCCATGGGCAAATTCTAGCACATAAAGAAACCACATTTGGTATCCCTAAGCGTCGAGTCGCGCGTCAGATCCAAAATCCGGAGGTTCTGAGCCTCTAGGATAACTTGTTTTTCTACCAAGTAGCCAAGCCTACAGCGAGGCTTATGGGAATGGAGGATACACATTCTATGATCCACAGATGGCAAGGTCATATCATTATGAAAAGTTAAAGAGATTCTGGATACTCAAAGTAACACTCTAGGGCTTGGGAACCACTCTCTGGTAAATGAAAGCTTCAACCTCTTAATTGTGACTATTGCAATTTTTTTCCTCAACTATAATACATCTAGTTCACCTGGGATGAAAGATAGACCTTTGGAGGCAGTTCAGGACCTGAGAGACAAATTATAGATCCCATCTCCGAGTATGAGAATTATTTCGCGCGTGGGTGACGAGGATTCGGCGCGTCACACACTGTGACAACCTCCCCGATCTGGCCGATTTCGGGAATGAATCATGAATAACTTCAGGGTCGAGACATGGATCACCTTAAAAAGACTTGCATCATGAAGATACATACCAATACCAATAGTATCTTCAATGAGCAGGGCATGTTTATGCCAGGCAAAATAAATATTTCTGGAGCTTGTCAAAAAGAAAACGGTGTTTTCACCCCTCTTCCGGGCCCTCTAGCTCGATGAATCCGAGGCCAATTCTTACGGACGATTGATTAAGGCTGAACTGCGTGGGCTTGAGTAAAAGGTGAATAAGCAATAGCAATTGAACCGCCGACCCCTTTGCCTCGAAACCCAAACCAAACAAAAGCCCTTGACAGGGCGCACTAGGCTCGTCATTAGGATGCACTAACGCGAATGATCGAGGCTCTCAATTACATGCCCCTGAGCAAATGATAGATAGGCAATATCTCTTGAACTACTTGTCCGTTTCCTTGGAACCGGAACTAAATGAAAGACCTCAAAATTCCACACTACGAGGTTCATCTCTACGCTTCACTAGGGCCATTCAAGGTCACAACTACAAGATTGTGAAAAGGATAAATAGTTCTTATGCTCCTGAACTCTGGAAGGTGAGTAGAAGGTAGCAGGAGTTTCCCTGGCCATATAAACTGCTCGTCGTCAATTTACGGCCAAGATTTGTGCTAAATCCAGCAATGGTACATTCAATTCTCCTTTCTGAGCAGTACAGTGGCGCGCACTATCCCCCAATTTGACGGCTTCCAGCGTTTTCAACCGTGGGAAGCGGCGTGTTGAGCGATAAACTTGGCCGCAGTTCAATCCACCGTTGGACGCCGAGGCATGCTATTTTCTTTGTTAATAACTGGGCAAGTATTTATGCTTACCAGAGTATTTGGTAGCGTATTGACACATTCCGTTCCCATGTAATCATCATAGCCACTCATAGACCCACATAATGTACGCTGACATCCGTATAGACATAATGGTAATGGCATGCAATCCAGAGACTGTCGGAGTTAATCAGAGACTAACATAGTGTTCAGTGGAACTTAATAGACGATCATGTGTACACCTCATAGAAGTACTTTAGTCATATTATATCACAAAAAAAGTTTGTATTATGTCGTCTCGACTCTATAAATGGTGGTTCAAAACATTTTCTTCTCACAAGCCAAATTTCTGACCCTCCCAATTTACTTATCTTGGTTGGTGGGGTGCTTTCCTGACCCCCAAACGTTTTGTGCATGTTCCAGCACGTCTATGCCTATTTCCTGGATCTTCAAACCATGCGTAATAAAGATGGCAATTTTCGAAAATTGCTACTGTATTCAGTCTGACGCCTGGGCCTTTCAGTAGAAATAGCTGGGAAGACCTGAAATTGATTGTAGACCATTAATTAGTTCTTTGGGAAGACACAGTATCTATGTTTCTGGCTTAAACGGTGGAATAAAGGCCAAAATTCCGGTTACTTTACGGCAGTACGAGTATGGCCCTGTACTCATTCCACTTCTGAATGAACAGGAAGCAAAATCTCCCAAATAAGAAAATATTGCACAACTCAGTTCGCCCATGGTTAATTTTTGTGTTCTCTGCACAGAGGACTGGGTTCAGGCACACAAACCCAATTCCTCAAAAAAATCCGCACTCATTCCACTTCTGAATGAACAGGAAGCAAAATACTCCCAAATCTGGAAATATTGCACAACTCAGTTCGCCCGGGGTTAATTTTTGTGTTCTCTACACAGAGGACTTGTTTCAGGCACACGAACCGAATTCCTCAGAAAAATCCGAGCTCATTCCACTTCTGAATGAACAGGAAGCAAAATACTCCCAAATCCGGAAATATTGCACCACTCAGTTCACCCGTGGTTGAGTTTTGTGTTCAGCACACAGAGGACACCTTTCGAGCACACGAAACAATTCCCCCCAAAAAATCTGTGCTCATTCCACTTACTATCAGCGACTGCCTATCCGGCCAAACTAGGTAACCGGCCATTTGCGTAATAAAAGCCAGTCCTGGGTATAATGCTCAAATTTGGTGATTTTGGGTTGGACTATGACCTACGGGGACCTCCTATGTCAAATCTGAAGGGAAGAGAAGAAGGTAATCAAGCGTTGCGGGAGTTTCGGACAAGATGCCGGAATGTGGGAGCATCATTTCTTATATCCGAGCGCGTCCTTTCGTTATTACTCCCCCAACTCCTGGCCAATTCACAAGTGCGGGGTTCCGTTTTCATCACATGGTTCGGGGCAATGAACCAGGACCAAAGTATTTGTGGAAAACATCACGGTCGCCTCCGTCGCGGGACGTAATGTAACTCAATTTCATCGTACTTGTGGAGTTGAATTGGCTGCGGTCTGACCATCAATGCATATATCTTTATGACGGTCTGGCTCAGTAAAGCGATATACTCCCTATCACCAAAAGTAACCGGAATTTCGATTCTAGGGCTCACTTTTTGTCACTTTGTGAACATATTGTAAAATCACAATGGGGGCGGGCCGCACGCAGTGAGGTTCCTGCGACGGATAGTTATCAAAATCTCGGAATACGACTAAAGCAAATTTTAAAATGCGTAAAAAATTATTTGAGCCCCGCGCAGAGGGCCTCCGCGGCGAGAGGAAGTTCCACGCACGCACAGGTCAGTTCCCACGGGTGAGTTGGATCCGCGGCTCCCGGTACTCGCAGGTTGACGAGTACCTGCGGGTTTCTCGCACTGCAGGTACCTGTGGGTACCCACAGGTATTTATTGTATGAAATAACTAAATAAATATATATTTGTTCAAGGATAGTCTACTCGTCATGCCCGGAGTCATCAACTACAATTGCATTAGTGCTACCCTCGACGGTCTTGAGGCGCGAGGCCTTGTTCTTAATGTTCTCAATGATCTCCAAGCGCGGAATGGCATCCGCAACGTCAACCCATGACCCGAGAACAGTGGCGGCCCGCGTTGATTCATCCGAAAGCGAGCCTCATCTTGGACACGGTAAGCCCCCCGCCCGAGAATGATCGCTCGACGTCAGTTGATGTTACTGGGCAGGGATTAGTCCGGTGAGGTAAACTGAAAATGAATATGCACCAGGACGCAAAACTGTGATTTTGAATAGCTATTCATCATGTAAAATAAATACATCCCTATTGAAACAAGTTTGGATCTCAGAGCTCCATGACGCAACACTCTGCTTGAGTAAGGGCAGCCACGGGCGAGCCTTACTTCATACTCGGCTTTGGTGGGGTCCTACTTACCATTCACTGGTCTTCTTTTTTTATCTATCGATATCCATCTATAAAAATGCTCATCAACGACAACACATGTGAAGTTGGTTATATTAGAAGCCAAAAGAAGAAACAAAGTCCACACACACATATCTAGGCCCGGGCTTGGCCCGGTTTGATCAAACCCGGTCCCGGCTCGGCTCGGCCTGCAGGCTTGGGCCGAGCCCTGAACATCACTTGTCTCATTAGCATTTTCAACATGGAAAAATGGCTGTGGCTTGGAAAAAAAAGTTGACCTGCAGGTACCTGTTGTCCGAGAAGATAGCACCTGGATCCGGGAGTGACCCGTGGGAAACAGGTACCTGACCTGCGGGTCAGCAAACCCGCAGGTATTCCCACGGGTCAACCTGCAGGTACTCGCGGGTGACCTGGACTCGTGACGAGCCTTGCCCCCCTGCAGAATGA
This sequence comes from Mycena leptocephala, assembly GCA_029378395.1. Lineage (NCBI taxonomy): Eukaryota > Fungi > Basidiomycota > Agaricomycetes > Agaricales > Mycenaceae > Mycena > Mycena leptocephala. The sequence continues at coordinate 27,844 of JARJLF010002635.1, read as the reverse complement.
AGAGCCTCTGCGCTTCTGGCTTAACACCCAGCGCAGCAGGAGCCAAACTAAGAGACAGTTTTGCTCAGAATCGCGCTGGCTATCACCACGCATTCAGAGCGGAGAAAAAATATCTCCATACCAAGTCACGTTTGGAGGTGCGGACCGGCTTGAAATTTACGGTCCTATTGAGCACAGCGGGCTTTACCTCCCTGACTTTTTTTGAATGAACGGCTTGTTCGGCTTAGTCCTACTTAAATTCCGGTTCACGTACTTGGATGACTGCTAAACGCACAAACAGTCACTGTGGAAAGCAGAGTTCGCGAAATTCACCTTTCACCTAGAAAACAGGCGAAAACCGGGTGAAATAGTTATTCAATGTACTGGCTAATTTCGTTCAATTCGACACCATCCCGACCAAAAGAATTAGATAAATCGAGAAATAATTATTACTGCAATAAAAAAGTCATCATTTGAACGAAATGAGCCAGGACACCGTGAAAACGGACATTTTGTACATGAAAATCAGGTGATTTTCACTCATTTTGCAAGTGAAAATTGGGATGAATTTCACTAACTCCGGGTTCCACAGTGACTTTTGCTTAGAATCAAGCTGGCTATCACCTCGCAATCATGCGCGAGAATCAGGTCACGTTTTGACGGCGGCGGATCATGTTGATGCGCTCGTTGCGACCTTGTTTAGGTCCGCATTTACGCTCAGAGCACGCTACAAAAATTTGGAGGACACAGAAAGTTTCGTATTGAGCAGGACTAGGGACACTTACGACGAGAGCTGCGACGGTGGCATTTTGGGCCACGGTGGGAGCTTGAGCACGGGCAGCCGACACTAACTTACTGCATCGGCCAGAGGGATGTGGGAGGGAGGCGTTGTGTGCGCAATGGCGAGAGTAAAAGGAGCAAATGCAAGCACTTTGGAGACATGGTTGGATGCGCTCTCAGGGAAGAGCACGACGGCCAAGTTGGAGCACCGGTCCTTTTATGGATGCGACGCGCGAAATTAATCGAGTAGCCGAATCCTCGGCGTCGCGTAAACAATCGACGGGGATCGCATTGAGCAGCAGGCCACGGAAGCTTCTGCTGTTCTGGGGCACCGCGGAGAGACGGTCGCTCCTCCTTGAGTCTTGTCTTTACCGGGGTAACGAATTGACGAGTTGGGGATCACATTGAAATGCTCCGTGGGGCTAGAAGGAGGTGACGGTTACGACGACAGAATGCGCGCATATTGATGCAGTAGTATACACCTGTACAGGATTATGATGAGGAGGGGAAGAGGGAGGAGGAGACCCACCGGTGGCCAAGCCCGCCAGACGGATGAAGGATGAGTTGCTGATGAGGCAGAGCTGAACAGCGGTGTTGATTACACCGTTCAGGAGTGTCCCCAGCTGTACCTGGCCCCCGCTGTGTGATTGACCGGTGGTCAGGGAGGTACAGTTTCCCTGGCGGTGAAAGGTGCGCGCCTCTGCCACGGAGCAGCGGGCGCGCACCTCAACACGGAAAATATTGTGCAAACTACGGCTCGAGGATGCAAAATCGTGAGAAAGCAGGGCCAAGCACAGAAAATATTGTGCAACTTGGTTCGCCGGGGGTCAATTTGCCTGAATTTTATGCCGGAAACCCTCCCGGTTTTCACGGAGTTGATTCGGGGAAAACGTCGGCGGGCATTCCACTTCTGCGGCTCGAAGATGGAAAATTGTCAGAAAGCAGGGCCAAACACAGAAAATATTGTGGAACTTGCTTCGGCGGTATAACACCTCTTCTTTTTAGTGATACCTCTCCAAATTCGGAGACTCACTTTGCAATTAGTTTACTGACAACAAATGCACTGCAAAGATTAGAGTGATTTTTTCAAGAGGATTTCACCAGGTTTGATATATCAAACCAATTTAGCAGCATGAATGTCTGGGTGCAAGAGATTTCACTCAACAAGTGCACCTGGTTCAGCGCTCATATTATATTCAGCTTGGCTGAACGGATTTCAATTTGATTCGGAAGCCCTACACCAAACAATGTATCTCAGTGGACATATCCTTCACCGAGTCCTCAAGAATGTGCGGCAGTGCAATCTTGGTTTTTATTGCTTCGTAAAATTCACCGCACTTGACGACGCGTGGGTCGTTGTCTGCTATACAATGCATAAATGTACATCAGTCTCGGGCTGCAAATCCACTATATGTGACTGTACCCAACCGCGCATTGAAGTTAGAAATGACTTCGGTCAGCGCCGGCGCAATTTAAGCGAAGGGTACGATTTGCTGGAGATTGGAACGTCGCAGCAGTGTAATCCCCGATGATATCCATTATAGAGAAATGTCAATAATCAGTGTCTACGGATACTTCTGTCCAGCAGTTCTCTGGATATTGTTCTCACGGTTCCATTGCCTTCTGCTATCTGATCTTGTGCCAATGTGGTCGGAAGATCGGAAGACACACTCAGGGATTTGGGAAAAAATACTAAATCGGTGATAGTTTGCTCATTGCGGGCAGCGAAATATAAGTTCTTGCTGATTGCTGTTAGCCACAATGTCTACAGAGACACGGCAAACTCAGAGACACTCAGGATGGTAGAACCTGATAAGATATTCACTGCAGTGAGGGTTCACCCACCTGGTAACTAATGTTATGATCCAAAAACAAGTCATGGGACCAAAATTCGCCAGTTTATGAGCTGAAACTGAGGGGATAACCGAGATCCAGTCGACAATTGGGAGTGGTTCCAGGTGAAATTGACCAACCTTTGAGAAAGAGATTTTGTGCTCTAAACGATGTATTGACACTAGAAAACATTGTCCAAACTCGAATTCGCATGGAAGGAGAATTGGTTGAGGAGTTAAAGCCGGCGCGCCGATTGCCGCGTCAATGACACAGCCACGCCGCGTCAATGCGCGGCAGTGCACGCCGGTGCGCGCCGTCGCGTGTCATTTTTACCAGTCCCATCTCAAATCAGACTGGAAGCCGTTGGCGCTAGGAGCCGGCTCGGTAGATCGTGCCGGCATTGGGGCATCGTTGAGCCGTCATCAAACGAAGCGTCGGAGTTTAAAGGCTTCAGACAGACAGAATGCTTAATTTTATAAAGAGGATGATATCTTTTGCTGGCCGGGTACGCAGAAAATCATTTAGAATTTTTTCTAGAATCTTGTATGCATATGGATTTCATCCCCAAACCACACTTTTTATTTATTTATTTATTTTCTTTGGGTCGAAAGTTGGATCTGGCCTCCAAAGGCATTGTCAGGGGTCCTTAGGCAACGCGGCAAACTCATCAAGTAAAATAAAGCTCAGCACAATGACTTCAAATAGGCTCTTCGAAGGCCGTTCACCCTTCACCCAAAAGAGAGAGAGAGAGAGAAATCATTGACGGCTTTCCGCGGCACGAAACAAGTTGGATCGTTTGGCGGACCACGATACGTGATTGCGAGCGCTGTTCTTGCTCGTTTCCCTTGAAACCGGGCTCGATCGTTTTGCATTGTCATTCCGAAGCGGCTCGGGAGCTGTTTGTGCAGTAAATTAGGACTGCCTATCTTTGACCATTCTCGGTCATTTACAGTATCACAGGGTGGCTTTAGTTCACAGAAAGACAAGCTGGGTCCTGGTGGGTTGTCAGGCCTTCTTGTGTGATATCAAGTGAAATTCACTTCCATTCAAAGGTTACAAGACAGGCCTTGAGGAGCGTATCACCACCAGCAAGCGTCTTATAGCTCATGTACGTGGCTTGTCTTCTTTTGATTCGCAGTGGCCAACAGCATCGTAAAATTGGTAGCGTCGATTATTCATTTCTGTGAGTCACCTCTAACACTTTACAGTTGTTGAAGAGCCGATGGAAGCAGTTAAAGAGTCTGTCAATGCTTCAGAGCCGCCGCCGGACCATTGAGGTCGCGGGTTTCACATTTCAATACTCCTACTGGCCAGGAGCGCGTCCTACATAACGAAAAACAGGTAAAAGTATCGGCCAATAAGCGCGAAGCGGCACCAAGAAAAACAAAATCAAGAACATGTAAAAAATGCTCACACTGGCGCGATGTGCCATTCAATGCGTCCCTCGATCGATATGGTTTGAAGTCCTAATTTTTGTTTTTGCAACACATTCCACCGATCAATTCCGTTTCCAACCACACGGATTTGACTTCACTGTTACGTTTAGCCGCCGCCCCTCGCACAGCCTTTTACTTGATCTTAGACTCGGTACCTTTCCATTCCTGCTCCTGTCCTATTTACTACATATTCTGTACTCTTTTAGCTTTTCTATACGATTATTTTGTCCCCGATTTGCTTCGTCCCTCGTCGCTTTCGCTCCCGGCCCTTGTTGACACGACAGTTTGATTTTGTTTCAGCTCGATCCCTTCTCTGTGGATATCAAACTTTTATCGATTATCATAAACTTTTTTTGGGAGACTAGGCTGTGGAAGCGCCCGGCTCTTCGCATCTTCTATTACAGCTAAGTGCGCCGTGGTCATAGTCGCCACAGAGGGAGCAGGTGTGGAGGGCGTGGTTCTTCCCGGACGCATGGCATCTCGTGCGGTTGAACCTCATGCAGACCGGTCGGTTATCGACGATCCTGAAGAGCCCGTTCCTATTCGCGGAGATGACAAATTCCCCCCACTGTCTGCTGGGGTTGGCTTCTTCGCAAGTGGTCGCCACATGACCTACTCGACCACATCGAAAGCACAAAACGGTACGATGACGAGAGCTCAAGACATCATCTCTGCCAGTGTCGTAAGGTTTGAGCCGTTCTTTTGTCTCTTTCAAATGGTGTGAACTGGAATTTTTGGGGCCATGGAAGGTATTTTGCACTGCAAAGTTGTCATCGAAGATGGTTTCTTTTCTCTGGGACGCTGCTGCCGGCGAAGAACTCCCACCGCAGGCCATCGACAAGAGATAGGAGGACAGATTTTCCTCCTCATCCCCCGAAACATCATCATACTTCTGCCTGCGCATTTTGCGTCGGTTGTTACGCCTATGACGATCCTCTTCCATCCTTGTGAGGATTATACGCGCCTTCCGTGAGAATACTGGTCCATCGTCGAGTCTTTTATCCCGGTCAAAGGCGTCGAGCCGCTCGAGGTACGGGAGAATGAGGCTGTCGTCCGGACATCTGATTTCTCGGACAACACAGATCGATGCAATGCCCGTGGTCAAAGCGGCGATGACCGAGTTACGTTCGCAATTCCCCTCCTTGTACTGTTCGATGATTTCCTCGAGGGACGCAAAGTCATTCTGGGAGAACTTTACGGGTGGCCACTCATCGGTCATATCACCCTGAAAAACGAAGAAAAGGTGCTAGTGGGGTAGAGTGAGAAAGAGGGTATATTCTAAGAGCACTGGAATAAAGTCACACTTTTGAAAATGTAAGGCATTGCAATACAGTCCCGCATTTGAAAATGTGCAATAATAAAGTCAGGAAAAAACAATGCACTGATCGGACGCTTGAGAGGGGTATAATGCTTTCAGACAGACTCTTTTTGGTTGAAAATGACGGGAATAACCAGGGCTAGCCATCGGCGGTGTGCGCACCTCAGAAAATGGCTCTGGAGTCGCACTGGAGGTGAAAATGCAAAGGAGGGCAATAAGGTCACGAGTTTGAAAATGTGCGATAAGATCATGCGTTTGAAAATGTGCAATAAGTCACGTGTTTGAAAATGTCCAATAAGGTCCTAGGTTCGGATCAAGCCTTTGCTCGGTCCGGACAAGCCGGACAACCTCGGAGAGAGGCTTGCCACAAGATCTCAAAATTGTGGGATGTGTTTGGAGTAAGATATCGCACTCATTTCTGGACGGAATCTCTTGAAATAAAGGAGCAATATGCTCATTATAAGCATTCCAACTTTCGTACATGCTCAGTTTAATATTTGAGGCTCATGGTGACATAACATAAGTCGATTTTCGTGGGGCTTTGTAGAAAAGCATTCAGTGGCAAGCAAACATGTTTTTCAGCGAAGGTCATAGCTTTTATAGGCTGTATGACCTCCAATTCATCTCAGGATAAATTTGTCCAGCGAAAGTTGAGTGATTGGGGCGATGGTTCACTCATAAAATGCGCTCTTACTCCAGCATCCCTTTTGGGACAGGGTGATGGGACGCCAATTACTTGGGGCAACAGGATATAAGGCTTGGTGGGAGAGACTTAGTAGCTGTAACAGTGTTATATGTGGCTCAGGAGGCTTTAAACCCCGTATTGGCATTGTAGACGAATGCGAGAAAGCTCGGATGGATGTGCTGTGTTGCTGACAAATCATCTCCAAACAGGTAGATCTTCTTAAATCCTGAACAATTCAGTTCCTCACCATTTCACATTGGATAAGGGCTTCAGGCTATTGGAATAAGTTTGAGAAAGTTTCTGTCTCTTCAGATTCCGCTTCAACCAGGTATAACTAATTGAACAGATGAATCTTTCAACACTTCTGTTTCTTCCATTATAAATGGCCTTCTTATAAATGTGAGTCGACAACCCACCCCATTTTCATAGTTTCTGAAGCGACCTATGAAGTTTCTAGGATATTCTGAGTGGGTTGAGCCAAAGTATTCAACAATTGAGTCGGACCGCACACCGATGTTTGGCTGGCTCCTGCACAACCACCTTCAGTTGACGAAAGGTGGTTTCCTCTCATCTTCGCAACCATCAAAAAAAAAAGAATTGTTAGTACTCTCAGCCCATTCCACTATTTCTCATGTACTGACCGAATTGATTTCCAGATCATCTCATGGGATGGTGTGTACTTCGAAAATTCTTCAACAGAGCACCGGATACGGTCGAGGTTGATAAATGTCGCTTTCCAATGAGGCTTCGGGCGTAAGCTCCGTATAATCTTGGTGAAGTATCTTTGTGAGCCCCGTGATAAGAGCTCACCCGGACACTCAAACATAAGGTCAACTTCTGTGTCAATTTGCACGGGCAAATGAGCCATTTGTTGAATCGTCCATCCATCCATCTATGATGGCTCATTCAACAAAGATTTGTTGAGAACATGGAGCCCCCAGCGCCATTGTAAGACTGGGTCAATTTATTTGCATCGATTGTTAAAATTGTCCGGGCAGAGTTCGGGCCGCAATACGATTGGAAATCAATTGAATGGGCCAATATCAATGGAATGACGACCAATTTGCTCATTCGGATGGGCTAATGGTTCGCGGGTGGGCTAAATTTAGGCTATCAACTTATCAAGGCCGGAAGCCGGTTTCCGAAAACATATATAAGGGGGAGACATTTCAGATCCAATTTCGGCCAGACCGCCGCCCTGTTGCACATTGAATGTTGAAGGGCTGCATTCCGATTCAGTACGTTGAATTCCGCTTTTTTTCGATGTTGGTCTGACGCCCTGCTGGGAAAGATCTGCGACCTCCAAACTCAGCTCATACCCCACGTGCTCTCCGCTCCGCCCTATTTCGCGCCCGGGCAGTGGCAGCCAGCTCTCGGCCTGACGGCCCAACTAGCTATACAGTGCCTCCGGGTGTGGATGAAGACGTGTGGAGAGCCGGGAGCGGCCCTTCAAGTCGCTGCTCCTGTTCCAATGCAGTATGTCGAATTTTGTTCTGTTTCAATGCCTGTCTGATGCCGTGCTTGGAACTATCGACGCCCAAACTCGGGTCATGCCTCACTCTCTGCTTTGCCATATTTCACACTAGGGGCAGTGGCAGCCAGCTCTCGGCCTGAAGGCCCAACTAGCTATACAGTGCCTCTGGGCGTGGATGAAGGCGTGCAGAGAGCCGGGAGCGGCCCTTCAAGTCGCTGCTCCTGTTCCAATGCAGTATGTCGAATTTTGTTCTGTTTCAATGCCTGTCTGATGCCGTGCTTGGTAGAAGAATCGACCCCCAAACTCGGATCATGCCTCACTCTCCGCTCTGCCTTATTTCACACTAGGGGCAGTGGCAGCCAGCTCTCGGCCTGACGGCCCAACTAGCTATACAGTGCCTCTGGGCGCGGATGAAGGCGTGTAGAGAGCCGGGAGCGGCCCTTCAAGTCGCTGCGCCTGTTCCAATGCAGTACATCAGATTCTGTTCGGGTTCAATGCCTGTCTGATGCCGTGCTCCTGCCAAATTTTTCCCCTGCTCCTTTGCACTTCTATTCGGGGGCGACGTCACCAAGCCAGAGAAAAAGCCACAACCAAAACAATTCACATGGAAGGCACTGATGATGGAGTTTCTTGCCGCAGAAGAAAGCGATGAAGCCCCTGACGATGGGGCACTCTCAGGTTCCGGTGACTAGTTCGAGATGTAGTTGGTGGATGGCATTGGGGCACTTCGGCCCTGCCTTCCGTTTTGGGAAATTTTTTGTAATTAAGCCTTAGGAACCATGCCCTTAATTAACCCTTAATTATGTTCCTAAGCCTTAGCTACAGGTTTTACCCTTATTAACCCCTTAAGCTGCAACACTGTTATAATACCTGGCCCCTAGTCCAAGGAAGACGAGAGGGAGCAGCGTATTAATTAAAAGATCCTCCCGAGTGGTTGACTTTGGGCCCGTGATCGTGTTGATTTCTCGATTCAATATCAACAAACAACCGTGTCCTCTTCCTCCAACAACACACTCACGGGGTGAGTCCTGCTGGTGTGACAGGACGCGTGGAAAACTGGGCAGTTTGCCCAGTTTTCGACGCGTCCCGTCACACGCCCCTTTCGGGATTTCAATGCCCCGAGAGGGGTTATATGTAGAGAATAAGTGAATGGGGGAATTGGTTAATGCAAGTGTTATGGAGGAAACGTAGGTAGAATTAATGATGTTCTGTGAATCATTAGATGACGGTATTGTTTTTGAAATGTATAAGAGTAGCGGGAGAGGAAGTATGGTAAGTGGGAAGGATGCAGTCCCAGTAGGCAGAAGAAAGAGAAGAGAATCTAGAAAGGTTGGGTAGAGGCTCTTGGATGCAGAGAATGTCGATGTCAGAAGGATCCATGGAGTTTAAAAGGGAGGAACGGACGTTATAGCATTTATGGCAGTTTAGGGGCGATGAGCCCGAGCAGTAGCTACCATATCAGGACAGTAGCCGGTAACGGGATACACACCGTATCAGGACTAAATTCCGAGTCCGTATCAGGACAGTAGCCAGTAACGGATATTTGCTCCATAGCAGGACTAAATTCCGAGTCCGTATCGGGACAGTAGCCGGTAACGGGATATGCGCCGTATCGGGACTAAATTCCGAGTCCATATCGGGACAGTAGCCAGTAACGGGATATTTGTGCCATACCAGGACCAAATTCCGAGTGTGTATTGGGACAGTAGCTGCCATATCGGGACAGTAGCCGGTGACGGGATATTTGCGCCGTATCGGGACTAAATTCCGAGTCCGTATCGGGACAGTAGCCACCATAGAGCCGATTACATTCCGTGTTCCTATCTGGACAGTAGCCGCCGTATCGGGACACTAGTCGGGAAGATATTTCGTATCAGGACTAAATTCCGAGTCTGTATTGGGACAGTAGCCGGTAACGTGATATGCGCCGTATCAGAACTAAATTCCGAGTCCGTATCAGGACAGTAGCCGCCGTATCAGGACATTAGCCGCCATATCGGGACAGTAGCCGGTAACGGGATATGCACCGTATCGGGACAGTAGTTGCCGTATCGGGATAGTAGCTGCCGTAGCCGCCGGATCGGGACAGTAGCCGGTAACGGGATATGCACTGCATTGGGACTAAATTCCGAGTCCGTATCGGGACAGTTGCCACCATATCGGGACAGTAGCCGGATATGTACCGTATCGGGACTAAATTCCGAGTCCCTATGTATTAGGCCGGGTGCATCATAACCCTGGCGCAAATATCCCGTTACCGGCTCCCGATATGGCGCATATCCCGTTACCAGCTACTGTCCCGATACAGACTCGGAATTTAATCCTGATACGGCGCAAATATCCCGTTACTGGCTACTGTCCCGATACGGTGCATATCCCGTTACCGGCTACTGTCCCGATACGGCGGCTATTGTAATAGGGACTCGGAATTTAGTCCTGATACGGCGCAAATATCCCGTTACTGGCTACTGTCCTGATTATATCAGGACAGTAGCGCCATGGACAGTAGCCGCCATATCGGGACAGTAGCCAGTAATGGGATATGCACCGTATCAGGACTAAATTCCGAGTCCATATCGGGACAGTAGCTGGTAACGGGATATGCACCGTATCGGGAGCCGGTAACGGGATATTTGCGCCAGGGCTATGATGCACCCGACCTAATAGGGACTCGGAATTTAGTCCCGATACGGCACAAATATCCCGTTACCGGCTACTGTCCCGATATGGTGCATATCCCGTTACCGGCTACTGTCCTGATACGGCGGCTACTGTCCCGATACGGACTCGGAATTTAGTAGCCTGAGGGTATTTATAAGTGACTCTGTGAGAATGGCAGCCAGGCTTTATAAGTAATGAGAGAAGAAATCAATAGAACCTTTAGCAAGGCCCTGCAATGGACCCCTCAGCTATTTGATCCCATTCCGAGTGAGAACATAGAATGGATGTTCTCTGAAGTTCTTCAGACTCCCACGATGGAACCATCAGTTATTTTTACCCAAACTTTCCTCACACATTGTAATGAATGCCCCTGAGCCCGCTAAATTATCAGAACAAGTATCTGCCCAAAGCGGGACCCATAGCCACATAACTTAACCTGGGAGATCATTACTTGCACTTCTGAAATTCCTAAGGCCCCTATCCATTCTTTCGGCCCAGAATTTGGCCAGAAATTCCAATGTTCCTGCAGCTGCCAGAATCTATCCACAACATCTGAGGCAGGGCTTCCAGTCACCATACTTTCCTGTTATGCAATGATGGGCAATGGAAGTTCAGAACCAGGGCCATTTTCAACAAACTGGTAATGAACAGAATGCCATAGTGATGACGCGTCTGAGAAAAAAAACGACCCCAGGGCGGTTTTTCGGGGATCGGTAGCCCTTTGCAAATCATGTTTTTTTTTTTTTCTTTTCTTTTTGGGAATCTTTGTTTTATATCCTTTGTGTCACACCTGTCCCACGGTGACTTGATTCACGCCAACGCTGAAAGACAACTTTCTGGCAAAGCACTTGTTTCCTTCTTGATGCGCGGACGTTTCAATTTCCCCATCCAAATGAGATGAGATGCGATTATTTGTTCTGAAATTCATTTTCAGGTAGCCTCTATGCTCCATGGGGTGGTGTCTTCTTTTTTACATTCTCCTAGCCAACTCTCTTTAGTTCCTCTTTAGTCTTCAAGTTAAATCTCAAGCTGGGGGACAAATTTGTGGTCATTCAGGCATAAGGGAAGCAATAAACATAGATCAGCACATAGTAGAACCCGTCAGATGGGGCAGAAAGCGAGAAGTAGGGTGCGTACCCAGTGTTGGCATTTACCGGGGTCAAAGGGGGTCAAAGAGGGGCCAAAGCAACTTGACCCCCGGGTCAGACCTCGAACGCGGTGTCAGTGACTGACTAAACAATTTTCAACCTTTCTACTCTTCACCAAACTACTTGAATATACATGAATTCACTTGGGGTAAAGGGCCGTGGCGGCGCCCGGCATGCAACTGGTGCTTGATTGGGTTTTTTCTTTTCTTTTCAAGATGTACTGTATGATTCTGGCTCCATATTACCGACATCAGCGTCTCTTATTTTTAAAAATTTGAAACGAAATCAGAATTACAAAGGAAAAGTATATCAGTACACGGCACACATAATCAAATCGGTTTGAATCCAACCCAGCCCATAAATGGATGAGATGAGTGATATGGTGTGGGAAGGGCACAGGATGAGTGCATGCACAGGTGCAGCGGCGCGAAATGAATTCCCAAAAAAAAACAGTGCATGCAAATGATGAAGATATATTCACGCGGGTGGAGTGACGCGAGACGAAGAGGTATGCTGAATGTGCATGCACATAAGTGCAGGGGGGCATGAGGAGCAGAAGAAGCACTTGCATAGCGATGCAGAGGCGCGGAGACAAGGGCACGTTGTAGTAGGGTGTCCTGGCCGGCTAGCATACCATCCTCATGTAATAGCTTAGTCATCATCCTACTTCTTGTCCGCTACCGCCATGTCCACTCTTTGAGGCTGCCAGTCCTGGCGTCTCCAACATGAAAGGAGGCATAACAAGCAAATGCTCATGCTAATGCGGGCAGTGGTGGTAGACGAACGACGAGTGCAAATGCGAATGGGTGCCAAAGATGAGACGGACGAGATGGGGGCATGGCGCGCCGATGATACAGAGGCACATAGAAAACAAATAGGATGAAAGCGCAAGCATGTTGGTGCAGAGGCCCAAAGATGAGACAAGTGTGCGCATGGCCATGCAGGGGCGTGAAGGCAAGACATAGAATAAATGTGCATACAAATGGGTGCAGCAGCGGTAGATGAAGGCACATGGGCATGGCAGAAGACGCGCGTGCGCATCGTGATGTAGAGGCACATGGACGAGATGTGAAACGAATTGTGCATAGGATCAGCGGCAGATGAAGGGGTGCAGAGGCGCGAAGTCGAGACGAGATGGGAGGACGGATGCAAATAGAGCGCAGCGGCAGCAGACGAAGGGGCGAAGACAGCGCGTGCATAGCGATGCAGAGGTGCATGGGTGAGACGTACAACGAATGCGTGTACGAACGAGCGCTACAGCAGCAGACGAGCACAGGGGTGCAGAGGCGCGAATACGAGACGAGACGGGTGCATGCATATCGACGCAGAGCCGCATGGACGAGACGTACAGAAGCGATACAGAGGCGCAGAGACGAGGATGGCCGCAATCGAAACATTGGCACAAGAGGTGGGCCGCAAGTGCCCAGAACGAAAGTGGAGGGGGGAAAATGGTTGGGGCCATTGGGCAGAGGGGATGCAAAAAATACCAAAGATGTATTGACTTCTCCAGCTTGCACGGTATTGGGTCACGATTGGCACGGAGTGTGCCAACGACGACTTCGCAAAGATTGCGAGAGGAGACCACAGGTCTTTTGTCTTTGTCCAAGGAGTTTAGAGTGGCCTCGTAGCCACGTGTATGGGTGGAGTTGCAGTTTCCGGTGGAGACTTTCTGTGCATTGTTCTCTTTGAAGAATGGAGGATGGGAAGCTGAAAAATAAGTGCGGTGTGCCTGCAAAGTCGAAATTGGCCAGGAGGGAAGAGCAAGACCACAACGAGAAAGACGAGCGGTGGTAAAAAAAGAAAGCAAAAAAGATGAGCATGAGGGCGAGGATGGCAGGATGCACAGGAAAAGACGCTGGAGAGGAAAGAGAGTGATGACTGTGTCCTATCTAATCTAATCTACCTTGTCTTTCACTCTGGACGGCTCGCAAGCTTGCCTTGCCGGAACTAGCAAATATTCTTCCTAAGAGCCTCATCTTGTGCTTACATTTTGTGTGCCACTCGTTGTCAACCTGTGGCTGACTCTTGGCAGGAATGTGAGCTGCCGCGTTGCCGATCGGGAATTTCCGACGGCAGAACCCGAGAACCATTTTTCACCGAGTAACGGTGAAAAAACTTTTTTTTCCCCCGAGTACGTAAAGAGGAACAAAGGCACAGCCGCTATTTTCATTAGGTTTTTGTGAAGAGAATTCAAACACTGCCACTAAAAAGACTAGAGACAGCCACTAAAAAGTCCCTCAACGAAAATAGCATCCAATGAAAAATTCCAGAAATTTTGCTCCTCCGAGATTTGAAAGAAACGATAACATATGTAAACATAAGTAGTCGGAAAGAGGTTTATGGGCCCCTACTGCCAGTTTAATATTTGCTTGACCTGGTCAATGCCAACACTGTGTGCACCAGTGTAATCAGCCAGTAGCATCATTCACTCCCTGGCTTCAATTGGAGATTTTTGATTGCAAGAAAGCTTAAATTCGATAACAGGCTCTGTTGCCCTGCGACACCGATGTGGTATTGATTGGTGGCGGGAGGCGCATCAATAAATCGCACCAGTCACGTTATTGACTCCAGGAGCAGGTTTCTGGGGATGCGCTATCCTCCGGGTACGTCTCCCGAACCCGTGATCGTGTTAGCTGGGGCGTGACTTTGTGGTATGGAGAGCTATTTCTGCTCGCAAATGGTACCAAAGCCAGCTTGTGGAAATCTAAATAGCCTGAAATGTTCGCAATCGCTCTGGCTATCTCATGCACCCAGACCGTGCAATATATTAGAGAGGTTGTGCCAAAGCCGTGGCTTTTGGCCATTGTGCAAATGAATACACCAAGCGTAATTTACAAATTTCACCGTCACTCATTCCCCCACTCCTCCCAGATCCAGCAGAGCGGCACCTTCGCGGCGGAAGTTTCTCCACCATCGACTCACTTGCTGACAGCTTGAGATCTTCCCGATAGAACAGATATTTTCCGTCCATAAAGCGCTGTATCCAGTGAATAACCCACTGACAGGAAATATTGTATATCAGGAGGAACTCCTTGATTTCTTTTGGGAGCTGCCGAAAGACTTCTGAAATCGCATAGTCCATATTGACCTGCCTAGATAATTTATGTTTCAGTTCTTTCTTGAGCCGGTGAATGCACCCACTTTTCGCCCTTTTTGAATCCCACGACTGAGTGTGGATAAAAGCAGCCATGACACGCACAAGCACGTGCCCCGATCCCAGTTGAATCAACTTCTTTCCGTTTGATATTTGTTTCATTCACCGCGCGATGGTTGTTACAGTTCGAGCGCTGTCTTGCGTCAGTGTGCAGAACTACTGATAAAAAATTCGATACTACATACCTGCTTCCTCTCTGGAGTAATCCGCACATGGTCATCATATCGCGCAGAGCCAACACAGAACATATATGCCATCCGATTTTTTGCACCACGTACACAGGTGGTTGTGAGGATATGCCTCACCGTTGAGGATATGCTTTGCATAGCGATCCCGATAGCGTGCCTTCCAATCCCGCATATAGGTGTTGAACCATCGTAATCAAGCGTTTTGAGTTCCGTCCCTTGCAAAATTACCGGTCCGATACCCGCGTCCCAGTGTCTCCCGCGAATTGATCGAATGTCATCAATATTCTCCCAGTGAAAAATGTGACACTGGTTTCAATGAGTCTATGGCGCACAACGGGAAGAACATTCAGTTCATAAATCAAGCTCATAAATCAAGCGCAACGATGGACAACGATGAATTGATGACATCCAATTGACTGGTTGCGTTGACGAAGCTATTTGGGCAAGGTCTCGTGGGCCGTGGCGCGGTGCTGTTGTTTCCTAAGCTAATAGTTGTCACAGAAAGTGAATGGTGGAAACGACCACCGGCCTCCGGTCCAGGACCTGCCTCTATATAATTGCACGGTGTCGTGCCTAATGTCCCTCAGTCTTGTCACCTATGATGACTGAGGGCTTTGTTTCTTTTGCTATATTACTTACATGTCCATAGTATCGTGCTATCGTGCTTTTAGGTACTATTATGTAATTTAGTCTTGTCACCTACGACGACTGAGGGTATCGCGCTGTCGCGCTTTTACATTTCTGATAGGTTATGGGCCCCGAGGCCTTCTAACTCGGAACGACCTAGAAGAACTACCTTTGAGACTTGGACATTCCTTGCAGGTCTTGTCCTATCCCCCTTCCTCATGGCCAACGACAAACCTCTCCGAGCCGCTCGTGAATATCTCTCGTGGGCGGTCAAGACTGAGTCAGAAGTCCGCAAGGAGGGGTTGTGGACAGTCATATCAGCTGGTGTGCCACCCGCAACCCCTGTCGGTTCTGCAAGTGCCACAACCTTAACGGTACCGCTGCGCGATACGTTTGACGAACGTGACAGCCTAGTCCGTTTTTAAGCTCGGGTGTCCGATCAGATTAGAACCTTATTACATAATCACAAAATGAGGGCCTTGCCCCATGCCTTGAAGTGTCTCTATGCTTCTAACAGACTGTTACAGATCTTCTGTGCTTGCCTAAATTTATTTGGATTTTTTGAGTACCATTTGACCCCGCTGTTGAAGAGTCAAGTTGATGGCTAAACGGCATATTGATGTCCCCCGGATGTCCTATCACATTGAACGATGGGATTCAAGCACGATTCACGAAATTCTAAAGAGGCAGATCGTCACAGACAGGCACTAACGGTGGGTTAAGCCCCAGAAAAAGTCAGCAAAATAAGCCGCATAGCGAAAACGACACAAAAGAAGGGCAAATTCAAACTCCGAAGATTATGTAACAAGCTTCTACTCCCATCGGAACCCCTCGCTTAATAACAGACTTCAACAAATCGAGGAACGAGATCAAAATTGTTTGAAGTGTCTGTCTACGAGAGACTAGTGACAGCCGTGCATTGGGCCTCATCCGCTCTCGACTCTCGACACACCTCATCACCAAATATGATGTGTATAAGACGTCGAAAGCGTTGTGGGATGTGTTGATGTTTGACTTCTCCACGACAAACAAGACAGAACTGGCCTTTGCTGCCCTCAAATCCCTTCACGAGCGGAGGGCGCAAGTGGTCCCATGCCAGGGGCAGAAGATGAGTGGGGGTTTCTTTCGCAGCACAACAGGCGACCGGCCCGAGTCCGTAACACTCAAAATGTCCTACTACTAACTTACTACTAGTCACTAGTGGGGTTGGGCACTTGCTGATCTATATAAAACTAAAAAAATTTCGACTGTCTTAATTTTTAGTTTTATTCGAGTCTGACATTGGGTGACCCGATTATAATATTGAGGTGCATTTTCAAAGACTTCAATTCCATTTTCGAGTGTTTTGGGTGGTTTGGACGAGGAAAAGGCAGCACTTGATGGATTTAAGCTTTGCAGGCATCAAACCATCGGATTGAAGGCAGGGCACACAAAAATGGCCATGTATACATTGTCTGGATGATTCACCAGCGAATATTTGCCGGGCAGCAGCTTGGATAGGACGCCGAGACGTGCATGACAACAAATTCCGCTGTATAAGCACATTTTGGGCCGTTTCTCAAATCCGAGTCGCCCAGGTGATAGCCAGCGCAATTTCAAGCAAAACTGTCTCTTGGGATTTGTTTCCTTTGCCTTCCTCATTGCAGCCGGAGCTGTGAAACGATAAGTTGTCAACCAAACAGTTGAAATGTCAAAATCGGCGTGTTGACGTCGCTCGAGGTGCTAGACACCTCGTTCCAAAACGAGTTCGGGGCGGCAAAGTCTATTCCGTGGGTCACCGCTGGGCGTGGCACGCTCGCTGGAGCGGTCCGAAGCGCGGGCGGCAAGGATTTACTGCTGGGAACGTCACGTTCATCACAATCCTCGAGGCTGGGTCTGTTTTCCATTTTCTACCTCTTCGCGATTCGTTCATTCACACATTTCAGGCATATGGTCCCATTCGATCAACCCGAGGCGGCATTGGTAATTATTGATATTCTTCTTTGTTAATTGAGATACTGATGCTCTGATTCAGGACATGTTCAGCAGATGGATCTCCAACAACCCTCTATCGCTCCAGTAGACTTTTGAGATTGTATACCGTTTTCTATAATAAAGGAACTTGTATTGTATTTCATTGACATTCACGATATTGTAGAAGATCGTAGGGAGCTTCATCTGCAATAGTCCGATGTAATAGGCTGAAGAATGCCAGGAAGGAACAAGCGATCGCATAAATTCCGGCTGAATCACCTATTGACCGTCGGCGGCTGGGTGTAAACAAGTGCAAACCTTTACACTTGTTTGGCATCAGCATCTTGCCAACGCTTTTGTCAAGGGTTTTGTCGGGTGGTTGTCGGGGCTCTGGATGTGACGTCCATCCCACGACTAGGCTCAAAAGCACAACGAGGCTTGTGTCTGTCGGGGCTCTGGATGTGACGTCCATCCCACGACCAGGCTCAAAGAACCTGAGGAACAGCGGGTTTTGGTCTTTCAGGATTTTGTCGGGGCTCTGGATGTGACGTCCATCCCACGACTATTTTCTCCAGTTCGTGGGCTTGTCTCTGTCGGGGCTCTGGATGTGCCGTCCATCCCGCGACTATTTTCTCTATCAAACGCCCTGGGTACCATCTCTCCAGGTCAGTGATGTCTTGTCATATTCTACACTTCGCCCTTTCTTTCTCTCCCTTGCTTCCCGATATCCTCGCGTGTTGTCTCAATTCTTAGCTGACATTCATTCCCCTTACCAGGTTCTCCCTTGACGAGGATGACGTTCCACAAGTGGCCCTCAAGCCGGCGACCAGGGAGCGCCCAAAGAGCATGCCACCGGTGTCGAGCGCTCCGCAGGCGTCGCCTGGCCTCAGGGGATCGTCCACGATGCCGACGATGACGGACATGCTAGCGAGCAAGCGCGGGTGGACGGCGAAGCTGCGCGACCTCGAGCACGCAACGTTTGGCGGCCCCAGCGGATGAAACACGCCCGCACAGACGCCGTCGTCGGCGACGGATAACCACGATTGAATCAACGAGAAGTGGCTGCACGAGCAGGAGCACCGCGGGGAGAAGCGCCGGAAACACAAGGTGGAGGTCTACGTACGCGTTCCTTCTTCTTTTCCTCCCGTCGCTTTCATTTTCTTATTTCTATTGATTTCGCAGATTATGCGGCCCGTCGTACAGATCATCCAGCCGCAGGTGTTCATCCTGAAGCTGACCGTTCGGCAAGATCGCGGTCGCCACGGTCGCCAAGCTCTTCAGTTTCCTCTCTGCGGCCCTGGCCTCGACCGGCTTCTTCTGCTACTTCGGTGTCGCATCCAACTCCGTCGTCCTCATTCTCCCTGTAAGCACCTCCTCTTTTCCCTCCCACCGTTTTACTTACCCCCGGCGACAGGGCTTCATCGTCCTCTGGATCCCTCGCGATCATGTCACGCAATATCATCTCGGGGTCGCTGCGCATGTACTGCGGGGTCGTGTACTTGCTCTTCATCGGGTTCGGGCTGGCGATCGGCGCGGAGGCGTACGAGAAGATCACGTCGTAGACGATTATCGGGAGTACACACTATGCGTGCAGCGTGAGCCACGATGCGAACGGGCCGTGGTGGCCGCGGACGAAGAGCTTGTATTGGGGTGAGTATTGCGCTTTCCTTCGTTGCGCTGCGGAACGCAACACTGATTGCTTCTTTTCCGCGACAGCGTTCTTGACGGTGCCGATATACTCGCTGTTCTTGAGTATGCGGAACCAGGTGCCGGGGTGGAACAAGGAGATGGTGCTCCTCCTCCTTCTGACCTCCCCCGTGCTTGCGCTGACGACTCGCCACAGATCCTGAAAAAGGTCACCGCCGAGTTTTGCGTCGGCTCGACGCTCAAGCACCCCAACATCATTGCCACCGTCGACATTGTCTCGGACCCCGCCGCGCGTCCGCAAGCCCGAGCACAAGCCCAAGCGCGGCGCGACCATGCCCGCCGGCTCGGTCCTCGACCCGCCGCGGGCCGTGCGCGCGCGTGCAGCCAGCACGAGCTCGCCGCACCTCGACGACCCAGCGAGCACGTGCAACTCGTCCGAGACGACGTCCATCCTCAGCTACACTGATCGCGACTCGGGCTCGACGTCCATCACTGACCCGCCGTCGCGCATCACGACGCACAGCGGCGGGTCCGCGGGTGCGCTCGCCGACGAGCTGGGGAGCCCGCGCTGCCTGCAGATCCAGAACGCGCAGCCCGTGTTCAAGAACACCGTCACGCTCCCCGTCATGGGCCTGCTCACGACCGACAGCCCCACTGAGGCCGAGATGGACCGTCCGTGCTGACGTTTGCGCGCCCAGGCAACTCTACCGAGTTGCTCCCCCTCAGCCCGCGCGAGCCGTACACGGACCTCACGTTCCCGTCGACACCGTCGTCGCATACGGACGACCTGCCGACGCCGCGCGTGGGGACGATGCCGCTCGCCGTCCGATGTCGCCGCCACGCACACGCGTCGCGACGTTCAACGCGTTCCACACCGTACACGTCAAGCAGGCCGCAGACTAGGCTACGACCGCCGCCGCCGCCGCCAGCGAGCAGCCCGCGCCCGAGCCGCATCCCGCACCCCCCGTAGAACCGCCAGAGCCCAGTAAAGCAACGCCGAAGAAGCGGCAACGCACGGACAACGTGACGACGTTTCATGGTGGAGGCGCCGAGTCGATCTTCCGTTAGTACGCATACTACTACTACTCCTACGCATTCACGCACGCACGCACGCACACACACACCTATGGAACGCACGCCCCACACACGCACCGGATTGGAAACGGATCGGGAACAGATACGTCTTTTCTTTAAATGTGGAAGGACACTGGCTGGATTTCTCTCTTTTTTGTTCGTCTCCCCCTCCCGCCCGTTTCCGTCCTCGCCGCCTTCTATCCTTATTCATCTCGCTGCCAGCTTCATTTATTATATACATGCGTACCCCATCTTTCCTTTCGATTTATTTTACATACTACTATACCTTACACCGACCCCCCGCGGCGCACACCTTTAATCGTGCGTCGCGGTCCTTGTTCCGAGCCCCGGACCAAAAGTTCACGCGTACATATTTCTTTTCCTACCCTTCTTTCCCTTACATTTTCTATCTATTATATACCGCTTAGACACAGTGCTCTGTAATTTTGTACGTATGCACCCTTGGTAAACGAAACAACGACGACGATGATAAAATATTTTCGCGAATCACATCCGCCCGCCACCATCAAGAGAAATGTATAAAATACATCAAGCTAGCTTCTACAAGAGCTCGTCGACCTCGCGCGCCGGTCAGCTGTATCATTCGCATCGTGCTTCTCCTCCCCATTTTCTTTTTCTTCTTGCTGCTGCTAGTCGACGCCCCATGAATGCTGCTAATACATATTAGAGCGAGGAGAAGCGCAAAAAAAAGACACCCACTTGTGTGCCGTTTTGCTCTTGTCCTTGTGCGCTCTGCGTACTTGCGCTTTGAGACGTTTAGCTTCTCGGCGCTCATCGGGATTTGAATCGGGGATGCGTCTTTCTCCCCAGGGTGGGTTGGGGTTGCAACTTGCACACGGACATTTGACCGGGCTCTGCGTATCTTCCCAGTATTCACGACCGTAGTCGATGAATAATTGCTCGCCCTGAGAGATGGCGCGGTTGGTCTGGATCGTCATTGCGTACGTGTCGGTAACATGCACAAACTGCACTCAAAGAATGAGCAACGTGTAAGAAAAGTCTGAGAGGAACATTACCTCAACGTTAGGGCGACAATCATGGTTGATCAGACGTATGGGTCCGAAGAGGATGTGTTTGGTGGATTCCCCGGGGTAGGTGACAACGGAAAGGTTGGTGTGGTCCGCCACAAAGTCGATGGACATGAGTCCAGATAGTTCATAAATGAATTCGTTCGCCTTGAGGTCGCGACTGGCGAATATAGCAAACCTTTGGTGTGCAACGGTCCCATGCGCAATACACGTAATTGGACTGGGGACCATGGCGCCAGAAGTACAGTGTATGCGCGGAGAGCCCTGATTGCAGGCGTTGGCTGGTTAAATTGAAGCAGAGAAAAAGATGTACCAGAGCAGAGCGTGGTACGATTCGGCTGGGAGGTTCATTGTGAGCCACATTTCATCAAAAAGGGCGGTAGTTTTCGTCTTCAGGCCGTCGTACGTTTGGTCCACGGCGAGCAGCTGCTCCTGGTGCTGCTTGAAGAGACTGCGGAGCTGTTGGACATGTCTAATGTCCTGTATGACAGGTGTTTCCGAAAGATGGGCAACTGTGTGGACGTTGCTGGCGGTTTTCTTCGAGACTTGGGCAAACAAGGCGGGGACGATAAGGTCGTCCGCCACTATTGCGAGTGCGCGGGGAAGAAGCCTTTAGCGAGACGTTTGGCCCATCGCGCACGCCGCGTTGCCCCCGTCGCCCCATTTGAAGGCTGGCGCGTGCATGAGGTAAGGTGATGGGACGAAGAGAGCTTGTACGACGTTACGTTACGTTACGTTTGTGATCTGATCTTCCGCGACGTGGGAACAGTTCAAAAGATAACGCTAACATGACAACAAACACTACTGGGGGTCGAACCCATGATCTCGCGATAATAACATAGCAGTTGCAATCGCATGCTCTACCACTAAGCCATAGTGTCCAACAATTTTACTCTTATCAGCAGCAGGATAGGAAGTTGATGTGGCGCAATAGGCAACAAACCACTGGAACGAGCAGTTTCTTTCGACGTTGACAATGAGCTCGGTGGGAGAAGTGCGGAAGTTCGGAAGCTATTCGGCTATCTTATCACACTTACTGCACTTGCTCCTGACTATCACTTCCTCGTCGCTTTGCGCCGTCCTGACCCTCTAATTCGGACGGCGGAGAGGTAGGTTATTTCTGTTCTGCAAGGAAGTATGTAAAAACTCATGTTCACCGGTACAGATTTCGTCCTGGTCGTGGGCTCTGCAAAATAACCGTTTAAAATGTTTTCAACTGGTTTTTTACAGCTGTTTGCAAAAGTAATGACACTTCAATCATTTTATAAATAAGAAAGCAAACAAATACTTCCCTCTTGTTGTACTCATTGTGAGCTCAATTATTGTCCGATTCGCTTGGTTTATGGCGCGTTCGAAGGCGTTTCAAAGGCGCTTTCGGCCTGTAGTGGTCGCAACTTTTATCTCCAAGTTTAAGATCGAAAATTTAAACTTGGAGACGAAAGTTGCGACCACTACAGGCCGAAAGCGCCTGGAATATCTTTTTTAATTTTCTGGCTGCGCGCATATTTTATCCCTTCCCGGTGCACTGCGTGAGAATCAGTCGCGCATTGCGACAGAATACAATTTATCCGCACAAGCGATCGGTCGATCGGCGGAGTGTCGATCACACAAGAAAACTGTCAACACTCATATTTCTTCTCGAGACTGTTTCTTCATCATGTACCTCTCATTCCGAATTGCAAACCACCTCTAGCGCTGACAGCAACTCTGGTCCGCATTGCTCTGGCGCGGGGCGATAGCCTCTGTCTTCTGCGCCATCTCTATTTCTCTATCCTGTGCGCTCTCTAACTCCCAGGCGTCCCTCGCATCACTTGCAGGCTCGAGATCGTTTCCTTCGTTGGCCCACGCTCGTCCTAGTTGCGCTGGCGGGGGATGGCGGATACACAGGAAGGCGGGTGCCGAGAAAGGGTCGAGCGGTATGTAGGGACGTAGTGCATGTATAGACCCTCAGCGAGGTTCGCCGACCTGCCGTCCCCTTGTCGCGGGGCTGGGGCTTGCGATCTTTGGGTTCGCCCTGGGATTTACTGACACGGCTTAAATGGCTTTGACTTAGTTTCTTATGATCGTGCAATATAATCATTTTTCTTATTCACCCGTCGTCTTTTGAGTAGCTACAACGTAGTCGAGTGTATGTATGCTCGCGATCTTGAATTCAAATTGCTTAAACGACATGCAGAGACGTGTTACCCACTGAGTTGACCCGGAGCTAGGTGCTGTTTGTTGTGTCTTTGTGGACATGACTCCGCCCCGTATTTCAATCCTTCCTTCCGATTTGCAGCTCTATCATTGAAAATATCCAGTGTCAAGACTTAGGCTCGTGACCAGCCTGCCTACGGGATTCCAACCAAATGTGGTGGGCATGGTTGCCATAGGCAGGCTGGGACATCTCGGAGCCGTCGAAAGGGCTGGGCCGGAGTTTGAAATTTAAGGAGCTGTTTAAAAGATTATCTATTCCTGATTCAATTTTGAAGCAATTCTTTTGTTTCAAGCTCTGTAAACAAACCATAAATTTATCTCTTCAGTTCTGTGTCCTCAAAATTGTATTCATGCTCCCTGAAATCCCATAGATTTGAAGGGAGTTTTGAAGGCAACTAAGCGTGGGAACTCGCTTCAGGATTGCCGAAGTCATTGCGTCATCAGGTAAGTACAAGCGAAAGTTAGCGTGGGAAACCATTTAATTTCAAACTCAGCCCCAGCCCTTTGGACCGCTCCGAGATGTCCCAGCCTGCCTACGGCAACCGTGCTCGCCACATTTGGTTGGCATCCCGTAGGCAGGCTGGTCACGAGCCTAGTCAAGACTCGCTCAAAGGTCCAACTGGCTCAAAATCGGAACAAAGTCTTGCAAAGGTCATCTGAGCTCAGCCTTGCCTTTATATTGACCATAGAGGAATAGAGCGAAGAAACTCGACAGTGATACTGTTCCCACACTCTCCACCTTAGTGCGCAATATATTCTTGGTTACCATCTTTTGAGTGATTCCAAAGTCTTGAAAGGAAGATTTGACAAGATATCTTGGCGTCTTTCGGGTCTTTGGCAAGACCGGCGTCTTTCCCAAGAAACTCGAATGTAGTTTGGAAAGATGTCACGTCTTGACCCAAAATTCATCTTTGGCGTCTTTGGCAAGACGCCAAAGACGCCAAAGACGAACTTGCAGTTTCACTGATGGGCAACGTCGTAGGATTTTGATCCCATCACCGTGCATGTCCGGATTTGGAAGCCCTGCCATTTGGCTGCATACAATGGCTAGACTCAGTGTAGGCTTAAGGAGCCAATCTATTAATTGAGACATGAAACATCATTCTAAATGTATTCTTAGCCACAGATTTTTTGTCCCGCTGACATGGCTCCGAATCGCGTATACATCTCATATTTTTAGTGGGAATTCTTGGAAGATTTTACCAAGAATACATGTAGAATCGGATAAAACCCTTAATTGCACACGAGTTTGGTCCGGATTGGGGCCGTGCAAGGGGCGATCACTCTCGCTTGCGGGTAAATCGGCCCCCTGCAGTATGTTCGTATTTATCACTGTATGTTGGTGTTTTGCGAGTCTTACCAGAAACCCAACGGGAGGCATCGAAAAACCCAAGAATAAATTTATGTTTATCAATGAGCGAGGTATGAAGTGGTCTTGTCCGGCTGTGAATGCGAAATACCGTGGTTGAACCATGGTTTGAGTTATTTGAGGCATAGCAAAACACCAACATACAGCAGATAAATACCAACATACAGCAAGGGGTTGATTTACCTGCAAGTGAGATGGTGAGGTGATTTGGATCAGTCTGATCCAGGCGTTGCAAACACAGCCAAACAATCACGTCGCATTTACTTTCCACTACTGCTGAACCTCCCGACGCGTAATATGCGAGGGATACCTCACGGCTGCAGTGCTGTACTTGCAGCTTGACTGGCATATCGCCAATGCCGTCAAGGAACTGCCAAGAAACCTCTGCATCAGGCACACCCAAGGCCAAGTCAGGCGCAAATTGGCGCGGCAATCGAGACGCCCGCTATGCATATCTCAAGGAGGCGATTCCCAGGCATGCAGATATCTTCCACTGTGTTGGGGAAATAACCAGTAGCCCAGTGAAGAAGGCCCCGCCCAAGTCGAGCTCCATGAACGTTGATGACAGGGGATATGACAGTGCCATAAGATACGGATCTGCTGGCTTTGATTGTCTGGAGCTGTGAGTCGAGGAACCAGGACGAGGGTGTAATTACAAGGTGCGGAAACGCGGCAGACTTACAGTGGCGACGGAATCTGTACGCGGTTGTTTGGGCTCGTTTCTGGGCCAAATGACTTCAAATAAAATGTGGATATGAACTTTGAGTGAAGTGATTTTAGGAGTTTAGGAACAGTTTAAACCATACTATATCTGGCGGGAAAGCTGGCTACTTGGTAAATACAAGGATAAATAGTACCAAATGTTAAGATTTTGGACTTTGGGGTGCTTGCTTCAGACTCGGTCTCTTCATCCGAGTCAGCTGCATTTTCTGATCCCATCGAGTACTGCTCTTCTGTTTCCGACACAGACTCCGAATCACATCCCTCATCCCATTTGGAAAGAGCGAACTCCTCCGAGCTATTCTCATC
Source organism: Mycena leptocephala (assembly GCA_029378395.1). Lineage (NCBI taxonomy): Eukaryota > Fungi > Basidiomycota > Agaricomycetes > Agaricales > Mycenaceae > Mycena > Mycena leptocephala. The sequence continues at coordinate 2,244 of JARJLF010002635.1, read as the reverse complement.
CTCATAACTGATTCTGATTGCCAATCGAAGCTCTACCCCTATTGGGCTTGTTCGGATCCTTGCCGGCATTGTGCTTCTCGGCCGTTTCGAGAGGTACGGCTCCAACTGAGCCTCCTCATCTGCCATGGCATCGTACGCTCTCTCGAACCGTACTGCCCGTCTGATCAGTTTTGTCAAGCTTGTCTCATCCGGGCTCATGCAGCGATCAAGCAACCTGACGCGTATATACTGTTCTACGCCGTCCCAAAAGATCTGAACCAGATGTCTTGCATTAATGTCTGGTAACCTTTTCGCAAGTGACTCAACAACTCTAGCGAAATCTCGGACTGTCTTCTCGCCTTGGTGCGCATCCATTAACTGCTTAAAACGTTCCTGGTCTGTCGACTGTCGCCACATGCACCACGAAGAACTTGCTGGCTGGGCCACTCATGAAGTTTACCAATAATATTAGGGCTAATCTGTCGCTCAAACCGTTGAGCGCGATCCACGTATCCACTTCGTACGTCCATTGATCAAATTTGTCAATGTCCGGCTTGCCGTTGTACACAAATGGGTGCTTGATTTTCACGCCCTCCACAGCCGTTTGGATTCGCTTCTGGTTCTTCTTTTCCTTTTCCCTTTTCTTACGCTTCTTAAGACTCTTACGAGCATTCTTTCTCGCAGCGTGTGAAGATTTGGAACTTGAAGAACTGCTTTCGTCCTCAGACGTAGAAGAACTGCTAGGCGTCGATGAATCTGATGCATCAGGTGGGTTCTCACTCGTGGTTGATCTAAACCACCCGCCGTCCGGCAGCTGCGAGGAGGCTTGCTAAAATAGTAAGGTCCCTCCTTGATGTTCTTGCGCTGTTTATTCTTCGAAGTCGTCTACGCGAAGATTCGTTTTTCGCAGGCTTAGCGTCATCTTTAGGCTTTCCTGGTGTGTTCTCTGGCGTTTCAACTCGAACCGCCATTATACTGACTCGTACATTTTGTAGAATACGTCTATTATCCTTCTGTCGACCTCCACATAACACCCTGTTTTCACTGTAGAGTTGTGGTCATAATGCATATTGTTCGTAATGCATACCGACGCTATGCATTATGAGCCATTCTACTGTACAACGCACGAATGGATGAAAACGTGGTGCGCCGGAGTGAAAGAAAGTACATCGGAGGGTGAAGGAGTACAATGGAGGGTTAGCAGAGGAACAGGTGAGAAGAAACAGCGGAGACACACCCTAGCCTTGGGGATGAGGTACGCCAGGTTCAAGAAACCCCATGAGGAACCAGAAATTACAAAGCAAGGTTAGCCGAAGCAATGTTATGAGAGAAAAATGCGGATACATGACCTTGCCACTTGGTCGCACTCCAGATCCCGCTGTCACCATTCATCCGGACTTTTAATACATTAAGAGGGTAGGTAATATCTGTGTGAGTCTGTTGTTCAGGTTTCAGGGTCCCAGATGGGCATGGACTTAGGCGTCCTTGTTGATGAATATCGCGAAAATCGCGTATTTCGGCGTTGAATGGTCTATTTTGGCCGGTGGGGATCTATAAAGCGGGGAGGACGTGTTGTGGGACCAATTAAATCGACTGAGGTTGAAAGGGTTCGAGAAGACACGGGACACGCGTCGAGAGAGGGAGATGGTGGTGGGAGGAGGAGGAGCGGAGTTCGAAACTGTAGCTTGTGAACAAAACAGAACAAATAATCATGGCCTTAGCACAAGGAAAGGTTCCCCCAATGCCCAGACTGCTTATGACGCTATCAAATTCCATTCTCGTCCAATTCCACCGCTGGTAGCCCTGGGATCGACTCCGAGTCGAGTTTAAATTAATATGCAGCGCCGTATGCATTGAGAACAACTTGAGAATTAAAACAGCATAGCAATTCATCACGACGTCGGCCAAAAGTAAGTAAAATGTAAAAAGGGGGAGAATGGGGTAACATCAATCATCATCCCTCTGCCTGCTTTTGGAGCGCGTCCCATAGTTTGTGGGCTTCGTATCAGTCTGCGATTCGTATTAAGATCAATAAGCATCATCAAATGTTCGAGGGGTCCCACCTTGGCGGTTTTTTTCAGTCTGGGTCTTTTGTTTCGCGTTGGATTTCGATTTCGGCGCTGGGTTTACGATTTTCTTGGCCGGCTAAGTCTCGGTCAGACTGGAAATATAACATCGAAGCTGGACCTGCCGGAGTGAAATCATTCAACGTGATCGACAACGGTGGCAGTTGGATGTGCGATCAAACTTGGCTTGAGTGTAGTG
>JARJLF010002634.1:0-32766 GCA_029378395.1 Mycena leptocephala | reverse complement strand
CTTGAACTTGAACTTTCTGGTGTTCCAAACGCAGCTCCCAGAACTTTAACACAGGGACGCAGAGGCAGCAGGTTGGCAGAATTCCTATACCAAATTTCCGTGTCGCCGCAAAGACAGAGAAAATAAATATTCCAACCTGATATTGGTACCCATACATTGGGAGATTGGAGGGAATGAGCGCCGGTGGTGTGTATTGACAGCGCACAGTATCGATTGAAGTATATTTGCGTAAAACAGGGTTCGACTCCCCGCTGGTGCAGGATAGGTCCCGCTACTGTTTGCTTTTCCGCTCGGCGAAATGAAGTCTAAACTAAGGGAACAGGCAATGTATAGAACACCCGCGGTGTCAATGACCATTGACTGTCGTTGCAGAATGAACATTGAATCGGTGACCAGGGGTTTCATCCCCAGCCGGGCATGACGCTATCTATTTCTTTTTTTGAAGATGGGCAACGAGGTGTTTGGGAGCTCGTATGAGCACCGTGGTGTAGGGTACACCCACCGACATAATTATAGGTCAGGAAATGTGCAAATTATAAGGCGAGCCGGGGTTCGACTCCCCGCTGGTGCTATTTCCTTTTCTCTCCGAAGAAGGGGGCTTTTTGTTGGACTGGACAACCCTGAAATCCTGAGTTAGGCAGCACCGGGCATGTATGGTACACCCACCGACATAATAATGAATCAGAAGATTTGCATATTATAATGGTGATCTGGCGTTCCATTCGCAGTCAGTGCATCAGCTTCCTTTTTCTTTGCTTTCTTTGCTTTCTTTGCTGGAAGAAATCAACGAGGTGCTCACGAAGGTCAGTGGGAAATGTATGAGTATAAATTAGGCTACCCGATTAACGGTGGAAGTGGGTTCGATTCCCCTCCGGTGCAAACCCATTCTTTTTTGGAAAGCACACGCAGACGAGAGGATTCCATCTGTATACCCTTGCTATTGTACCCTGAAATCACTCATTTTGGGTCGATTTAGCACGGGCTTTCGTTCCCGCCGAGAGGCTTATTTTCTCGTCGCCAGTACAAACTGGCTCAGAATCATAAATTCATATATGCTATTTACTATAATTTAGCTACGGATTGCGTCTGAATCGAGACATGAAATGTTCATTAAATATAATCTTGGCGTTGTACAATCCATCCTTGAACAATGATCAACAATCCCATTTAATCTCGTCGGCTTCCATCTAACTTGGGAGTCAGAGACGGACGCAGTTACTGTCAATACCCCACTCAGCCCCTAATATGTGAATGGAATTGGATCCAGAGCGAAATATTCGGTGGTTTGAAATGGGTTCCACCCTGCTTCCTTCTCTTCAGGTAGTTCCTTTCCGACTCGGAAGTTTCTGGAGATAAACTACAATAAAAGATCTGAGTACAGATGTCTATCGCTCTCTCACTCTGAGTTGTGGAGCCAATATATGTTCAGCCAATTATGGAATGAATATGCTCTTTCAGTCACGGGGTGACCAGTACATGCTTCACGAGAATTTCTGCCTAAAAATGCGAAGAATTCTGCGAGTCCTGATCAATCTGTCAACGGGCTGTTATGATCAGACAGGTTGGCACAGCAATGTTTCGGCGACTTCCTGGTACGCATCTCTGCCCAAAATCAAACCACGTCAAATTCATTGACAGAATATGGCCTAAATCTTGCGCAGAAAACCGGATGTCCGATGGTCGGGCCATGCACGAATATTGAGCAACAAAATGCACGGCGGTGCGAACAAAATGCTATCTATCAACATCTTTCGTAAGTGTCATAAGATGGGTGTCGCATAGCCTCGAGGCCTTCGTGAGATGGGTGTCACACAGCCTCGAGGCCTTTGACACATCCTTCCTTGCCTTTGACCTCCACCATGTCCGCCAGCCCCACAAATGCCAAAGCCTCCATCCCCAATAAAAAGAAGGGAGGCACAACATTGCAGCCACTCAAATCCTCCTCTTCACACTCTGACTGGCTTTCGCACTGCATCCATATAGCGCAGATACTCAAAGAGGCTGCCGACCTTGTCCCTGTAAGCTATGTGAGAGGTGCTGTAGGAACAGTTGTCATCCTATTGGAGACAGTGGAGGTTTGCAAATTGGCCTTCCCAGGAATACATGGTTAATGTGCCGCAACAGAAAGTCAAACAAAATCGAGAAGATCTGCAGGAGCTATGTGAAAATACTACGAGAATTGCAGTCTACCTTGGCGAGCAGTTGGCATCTCACCAGAATACTACTGCCATAAGGCTGAAGGATATTTGTGAGGAGTTTGAACGGTAATTGCTGTGCTGCATTGCAGTCGATTTATTCATTTTGTTCGGACAGAGATGTGCAAGAGGTGATTGTTGCAATCACAAAATTACAGGGATCTCGAGGGCTCGGTGGCCAGGTGAAGCAATTCTTCAAGGCACGAAGTATCACAGATAAAATCACGGGATATCAGAGGAGGATTGAAGTCAAATGTGACACCCTCAAGGTCAGGGAATAAATTCTTCAAACCCTGAATTTATTGACACAGACCATAGTTGACATCCATTGTGGACATTGATTTTAGAGTCACGGAAATTCAGACAGCAATTGTTGATATAAGGTCTCAAGTACACGAGATTCATGCAGCTGTGATATCTTCCAGTAATACTGCTTTATCCTTTTTGCAAAAAACCATAACTGACCACATCTTTCAGATTTTCCTTCTGTGCAACCAAGTCAAAGTACCAGCAACTGTCCTCCACCTTCAAGAAACTTCCTTGGCAGACAGACAATCCTGGACAAAATGCATCAATATTTCAATCAAGACTTGGGAAAACAACAGATCTATGTGCTTTATGGACTGGGTGGTGCGGGAAAGACACAGATTTCCTTGAAGTTCATTGCAGAATCCTCGCAGTGAGTTCAATTTCCTTCATAAACAGCACACATGGATTCTGATTGTAGTTGGTGAAGTTTCACTGATCGGTTTTTTCTGGATGCCAGCACAACTGAAACAATTGACATGGGCCTGAAATCCATAGCTACAACAAGGAAAATAGGGGAGTCATCACAGGATGCATTGAAGTGGTTTGCATCCAAACAGGAACCCTGGTTGCTGTTCTTTGACAATGCAGATGATCCTCAAATCAATCTGAACAAGTTTTTGCCAAAATGCAATCACGGAAACATTGTTATTACTTCCCGAAACCCTGGGATCCGTGGTTATGGGCAACATTCTCAGGTGTCTGATATGGATGAAACAAAGGCTGTAGAATTACTGCTCAAGTGTGCATCCCAAGATACTTCAGTGGCTAATGAACAGATTGCAACAGAGATTGTCAAGGTATGTGATCCACTCGTTTATGTGTTCCATCTAACTCTGCCTTTGCCAAGGCACTATCATATTTTCCTCTTGCAATTGTGCAGGCTGGAGCATTCATCCTGGAGAGTGGGGCAGTTGACACTTATTTGGAACTTTATATGAAGAATCGAGCTCGACTGCTGAGGGAAAAGCCTGCTCAGACTCATGATGATTATTCCTGGACAGTCTACACAACATGGCAAATGAGCTTTGATAAGCTCACCGAGCCAGCTGCCATGTTCTTGCAGCTTTGTTCCTTCCTCCATCGAGAAGGGATATCCGAGGAGATATTCAGCAGGGCTGTGACCTACAGATTCCGATCAAGGGGTCCATCCGAGGAAGAATTGGAAAAACCATTGGAATTCCTCTCCTATTTGTTGACACCTGCTGGGGAGTGGGACACTCTCCGCTTTTTGAGACTCACAAATGAGATCAAGGCATATTCTCTAATGGATTTTGATCCAGAGAGAAAGATGTTTTCCATTCATCCTCTGGTACATGCCTGGGGTAGAACCATAATCACTGATCCAGAATTGTACCATTCTATCATGGGTGCTATACTGGGCATGGCTATTTTTGAAATCCCAAGGCTGGATATACAACTTGCAAGTCTAAGATTCCTCCCACATGTTGAATCAGTCTTGCGGGTGAACAGAGAATTCAGTCCGGATTTCAGATCAGAGTATGGACGGGCATATCATCAAGCTGGAAGGTACAAAGAAGCTGAGAACCTACGGATGGCAGTGCTTGACAAGCAAAAACAGCTTCTGGGTGACAATCATCTAGACACCCTGCATGCCATGGGCAATCTGGCAGCTACCTACAGGCAGCTCGGAAAATTGACAAAGGCAGAAGAGCTTGAGGTTGTTGTGCTAGAGAAGCAAAAACAGTTTCTTGGTGATCATCATCCACACACCCTCACTGCCATGAATGAGCTGGCAGTTACTTACTCGAAGCTCGAAGAGTTCAAGAAGGCAGAAGAGCTCCAGGTTGTTGTGTTGGAGAAACAGTTTCTGGGTGATGATCACCCAGACACCCTGTGTGCTATGGCTCATCTGGCAGCTACCTACAGGCAGCTCAAAGAGTTCACAAAGGCAGAAGAACTTGAGGTTGTTGTGCTAGAGAAACGAAAACAGCTTCTGGGCCACGATCATCCAGACACTGTGCTTGCTATGGCCCATCTGGCAACTACCCACTGGCAGCTCAAAGAGTTCATGAAGGCAGAAGAACTACAGGTTGTTGTGCTAGAGAAACAAAAACAGCTTCTGGGTGATGATCATCCAGACACCCTGCTTGCCATGGGCAATCTGGCAGCTATCTATAGGCAGCTCAAAGAGCTGATGAAGGCAGAAGAACTGGAGGTTATTGTGCTAGAGAAACGAAAACAACTTCTGGGTGATGATCATCCACACACCCTGATTGCCATGGCTAATCTGGCAGCTACCTATAGGCAGCTCAAAGAGTTCACAAAAGCAGAAGAACTCAAGATTGTTGTGTTGGAGAAACGAAAACAGCTTTTGGCTGATGATCATCCAGACACCCTGCTTGCCATGAGTAATCTGGCTGTGACATACGGGACACTCAAAAAGTTCACAAAGGCAGAAGAACTTGAAGTTGTTGTGCTAGAGAAACGAAAACAGCTGTTGGGTGATGATCATCCAGCCACCCTGCTTGCCATGGATAATCTGGCAGCTACATATGAGCAGCTCAAAGAGTTCACAAAGGCAGAAGAACTTGAGGTTATTGTGCTAGAAAAACGAAAACAGCTTCTGGGTGATGATCATCCAGACACCCTTCTTGCCATGGAACATCTGGCTGCAACGTACTGGAAGCTCAAAGAGTTCAGAAAGGCAGAAGAACTCGACGTTATTGTGTTGGAGAAGCGAAAACAGCTTCTGGGTGACAATCATCCTGACACCCTCCGTGCCATGGATAATCTGGCATCAACATTTTGCAGTCTCGACAAAAAGAAAAAGGCAAAGGAGCTCGAGAAACTTGTAAAAAAAAGCAATAAGTAGTTGTGCTTCCCAGTATTTCTTTCCTTTGTATACAATATTTATATTCAGCAATGAAAGTGAAAGATGTGTGCTTGTTTGTACGAAATGTACGGGGAGTCCAGATCAAAGGCGCAATCTCCATGTAGTTTGGTCAGTGTATATTTCATTTCAATCATGTCCAGAGAACCTTTTTTTTTCGAGCTAGAATATTTGCACAGGGTTTCTTCTACTCATGCCCAGAGATAGGAGGACTGGGTCAAAAATTGCTGCATCTAACAAGCGTGAACTGTGAGGATATAAGTACCGGTGTGCGGTACACCCTCCGAAATAATGCAGAGGGCTGACATCTTGCGGATTACGCGGTGGGACGGGGTTCGACTCTCCAATGGTGCATAATCTCGGACACAGACATTTTTTTTGGAAAAAAATATTTTCTTGCTCCGTTGGACAGACCAACAAGTCACACTTGAGGAGGGTATGAGCGCCGGTAGTGCGTGGTACAGGCTGACAGCATACGGGCGGTGTTGGGGAAAATGTTACGACGGTGAGACGGGGTTCGACACCCCTTCGGTGCATGTGTGTTTCCTGAACATTTTCTTTCCTTCCTTTTTTCTTCTGTTTGTTTATCTTTTTTCTCTCTGCTGTGACCTACCTCGGAGTGCGACTCTATCAGACCAGAAGTTGAACTTGGGGAAGAGGAGCCGATGCAACTGCAGGTGCGATGATGGTAAGAATGCACGGGTTCGGGCTTTTAATCTGGTTTGTGTCTCTCCGTCCACTCCTTTCTCACTCAATTTTTTTTGGGGGGCTAATTGACTCGGAATGCATCTTCCACATCCTCTCTCCCCTCTCCTCTGCCCTACTTCCTCAAATAAATTACTTAGGAGAGGAGCCGATGCAACTGCGATGGATGGAAAGAACGGGTGGTTCGGGCTTGTGTCTCTGTGTCCACAACACTCTCACTCAATTTCTTTCAGGGGGAGTTAATTGACTCGACGAATGTATCTTCCTCATCCTCTCTCCTCCCTTCTTCTGTGCCCTCCTTCCTCAAATAAACTACTCCCTCCCTCCCACGCTCCATTCCACCCCGGAGTCCATTGTGCACCTCCTCCCGACCCCCAAAAATCCCGCATTGCACTGCCACTAGGATCCGGAGCTGCAGCAGAATAGATTCCAGACGGAGCTGTAAAGGGGAATACATGCATTCACTATCTAAACCACATTTGCGCGCATCGCATTGATTAACGTTGAACTTGCCAAGACACTGTGACGCATGTGGAGCTGAACCGACACTGCGGATCACAGATGAATGGAGATGGGACTAGATCTGTGGGGAGTAGGAATTGAGCTGAACACAGCCGAGGTGGAAGGACAGAATGCGGAGTCCGAGCCCGAAGGAGGACAAGAGATGCACAACAGTTGCGCTTCAGCAGCTGCTCTCAGCGCTGAGCGGTCTGAGTTACTGAGGGACAGCTGTATGTACTTGCAAGTTGATTCGCGGTAAAGACAAGGATCGCTACAAAAGCAACCCAGCCATGGCTCATCTCTTTGCTCGCACTCAAACCAAAAATCCAGCATCCACCGGAGCAGATCAAGGAAAGAGCCGAAACGGCTGATCGGCCTCAGCATGACAGCAGAGATTGACACATCGTGACATGAGACCATTTTGCTGTCCCGTCGCTCGCTCGCTTTCGCACTTTCACGCACGGGCATGAGCGATGGGCTTCTTCTACGCTAAGAGTCGAGTTCTGGGCTTGGTTCTTGGGCTGGCTGCCTGGTTTCCTTTGTCCACATGCGGTAACTCGCCCCAACGACGAGACTGCATCGGTGACGCGAGCTGAAGCGCTTGCACCCAACATGATACCCGACACTCGAGAACGAAGGAGGAATAGAGAGGAGGGGGATGGACCACCGAGAATGCGAGTGGGAGATGGCGCAGATAGACGCGGATATGGGGATGGGGATGGATTACCGGGATGCGGATCTGTCGCTGCCGTTGCACACCGACTCGGAGGCATTGAGGGTGGCGTGTCGTCCTTTGTGTCCTTCCCTCCCTCCTTTTTTGCCTCCTCCTCCTCGCGTTCCCTACTCCCAAAGAAATACATACTGATAAATGCACCAACACGCCCAGAGAACTTCCTCCCCAAAATCGACGGCTCCACCACCACGCTCGCGCACCTCCCGCAGCACCTCGCCGCCACGCGCGCGCATCCCAGGCTCCTTGGGCCCGAGAGCGGAATGCGCGAGTACGCGAGTTTGGCACGTTTGGTGTCCCGTTAAGGGTGTATCCGGGGTAGAAGATCAAGTGCGTGTTGTTTTCCTCCGCCTTTTCTACTTATCCTCTCATGTAGACGGACATATTTTCAAGCTTCATCTCCCCGCCTTCCTCCGCACCCTACGCTCTTTCGCCCCGCGCGTAATCCACCTCGTCGACCCCATTTGGCTTGGCGTTCAGGCCCTCATCGCGCTACAGATACTGTTCCCGAGTACCCCCGGTCGTGACGAGCCACCATATGAATTTGCCGACGTATGCGGAGATATTTTGGGTGAGTGTTCTTTTTGTCTTTCATGCTCTTTCTGTGTTCCGGATTTCGCTGCGTGCTATCTCCTGTGTTATATCCGTGTTTCTCGCCGCGTTGTATCCCCGATGAGCTGGGGCTCATCCTGGCTCTTTCTTCTTTCGTGCTTTTGTGTTGCCCAGCACTTCCTATCCCTGCCGCATGCTATCTTACGCGTTGTTTTCTCCGCCATATCGCATTGTAGACCCCGATTCGATCTACCTGCGGTCGAGTACGGGCAGTGGACGCTGATATTTTGATTTTCACGTACCCCTACTTCCACCACCGCACGTGGCAGATCCACGCCTACCTCCACTCCTTTGCGCGGTGCGTCTCCTCCCTCCTCCAAAATAATGAAATTAATTGACTCATTAATCGGAATGCGCATGCAGGTGCACACTCGTCCCCTCCCCCTCCACGGCGTGCCTCCTGCGTGAGAAAGGGTGGGGCAACCTGAGGGTGGTGGGACGGGGCGTGGATGGTGGGGGTGTTTTCGGTGAGTTTGTTTTGCTCTTCTACTCCCTTATTTTGTTGCGTTTTTGGTTTATTCCCGGCGGGTTTTATCTGTTGTTTTTTTTCGTTCATGTTTCCTCCACTCCCCGGAGTCGAACTGGCGTGGAGTCGAAACGCGCCGACGCGGATGCCTTTTCGGCTGAACCCCCGCACCATGCCCTACCCTACCCTCAGTTCTTCGGGTTTTATCTTTCCTTTATTCCTACTACTCCTACCGCCTACCCCGTTTTTATTGGATCGTGCCGATGACTTCGAGGCGGCGCGGCCGCCTTTTTGACTGAATGCTACATTCCCGCTTTATTCCCTCCCTCCCCTCCACCTTCCCTCCCCACCCCCACTTAGTTGACTTATCCCCACGTTTATCAATATTTTTTCCTCCCCGCTCCCCTCCCCGCTCTATCCTCCATCCTCGTCCTTCCACCTTCCCTCTCTTCGTTCTCTTCAAATCAATTTACGTACTCATACATTCGTACTGATTCCCACAAAGTCCACACACCGCTCCCCCTTCGCGCCTCCTGGGATGCCCCCTCGCCGTTCTCCTCTCGGTCGGCCGGCTGAGCCCGGAGAAGGACTTGAGCTTGGTGGTGTGGGAGGTTGCGCAGTTGGGGCAGTGAGTCTTTTTATTTTATTTTATGGTATACGCGTTTTGGGTGTGGATTTTTTTTGGAGGGGTTGGTGCCGCGGGCTGGATTCGGGGTACAGCGCGGCGTGTACGGGTGTTTATGCTTATGCATACTTGGCGTGCCAAGGACGCCGTTGGCGTGTGGGGTGCGGTGCCTGGTCCACGCGCACGTAGAGCGGATGCCGTTCCCATTCGATGGGCCGTACGCGGCTCGGGTCGCTGTGCACACGGTCGTCGCGTCGCTTCTCCCCTCCTTTTCTCCCAACAAAGCCAATCCAATATCATACTAACAAAAAATTCATCACTGAAACGCGATCCAAAACCAAACTCATCTTCGTCGGCGACGACCCCCATCTCTCCACGCTCCAAAGACTCTGCGCGCAGCTCGGGGTGGACGCGATTTTCATGGGGCAACTCACCCGGAGGAGGCTGGGAGAGGTGGTGGAGAGTGCGGATGTTATGAGGTGCGTTCTTCTTTTGTCGAGGTTCTATATTTTCGGGAGGAAGGAGTTTGGGGGAGGAGCGGAGCGGAGGGTAGGATGGAGCGAAGGAGTGCGAATGCGAGTGTGAGAGGAGGAACAGATCTAGAGTTTTTTCTTTCTTTGTCAAAGCTTTGGACCACGGCGCCAGATTTGGTGCACGTTGCGGGGTGGGTGCGCGTTGTGTTTCCTCTGAGGGCTGCATCGAGACGCGTACCCGGGTCGCTTGCTTTTTGCACATGGCGCGTTTGTTTTATCGGTGCCAGGTGGTGCTCTGGGTGCGAGCGTGCGCGTTCGGCTTTCCTGAGCGCTTTTGGGATTGAATTGGTTGGATTTTGAGCTTTTTCTTTCTTTCTCATTCTTTCTTCTTGGTATTTTCTATCCTTTACCGCGATGACAAGGGTGCATCGCGTTGGCGAGCCGGGTGTGCATCGTGTTGGCGATACAGGTGCGCTTTCTCTAAGGGGCTGCGTCCCCTCAGAAATCAGGTGCCGCGACGCTTGGAGGGTTCGCTCGTGATTCCTTCCTTCTTCGCCTCCATCGATGTTGACAGTCACATCCAATAGCCTAACCACCGCTGATACCCGGCTTCTCGCTACATCTGCTGTACTAAATTTACGAAGCCGGAATATAGATGGTGCCTTTATTCTTCATATGACCTGCGCCGAAACAGTCAAAGAACCTGAAATGTTTGATTTCAATTTCTTCCAAGAAACCTACCTCCACCGTCAACAGCAGCTCAGAGGGTTATTCACTCGAGTGTCGGATGCGGAGACCCAAAGCCAATCTCGCGAAATCTTGGGTGGCGTTTATACTGTCTCAAGTACGGCTCGTGTCCTGTGGAAAATTTTCGCGAAGCTAATTTCATCATGGTGAATAATATTACACCCTAAAATATCAATGTCTATCTGCTGCCAGAAACCAGCCATTGGGCCGGTAGTCGGATATCTGGTTTAACCATACGGCAAAAGGGAGTTCGATTCCACGCCGGTGAATGTACCCCTGACCGCAATCTTTTTGTTCAGGCTACCTACCTATGTCAAATTAAATAACTCACTGATTTAGGGCACAAAAAGCTGCATGCGGCTCGTGCGGCTCTTGCGCAACCTATCTAATGTCTTGCGCCTCAGCTGTCAAACACTTATTCATTTCTACAGGTTTATCCGAAATCGTTCCTCTTTCGCGATGCAGAGAAGGATACATATAACGTCAGGTGTCTTCATCCATTCTCAGCATTCAAGCAGTTCACCGAGTACTCACGTGGAAAATGCTCAGGCACCCTAGGTTTAGCTGTGATCTGGACCATCAAACCGGCTACCCACACTCTCGACAAATGGCTGAAGAGCTTGCATGTCAATATCATCATACTCATTCATCCTCCATCCAGGGTGCACTCCCATTGCCCCAAAGTCTACGTTATCGGGGAGCCCAGCATTGGCCCCATCGAAATGAAGCACCGCACTGTTGTTGGAGTTGTCACAGCCCCGATGCGCGCTCGTTTGGTTCTCAACAGTAAATGGCTTGTCTGGTGCAACCGGCCGTGCCCTGAACAGAACAGCGAGGGGCACTGTCTGGCCTTGGACCTGGAGTGGCTTGTTGAACTGGTTGTGTTGGGATTGGCCGATCTCTTGATTCAGAGACGCGAAAATGGGGAGATTAAGGCCATCAACGGATTTCGTCTGTTGCAGTAGCCAAACCTAACCATTTTTATCTTTGTGAATTGATTGAATTTTATGCCCAATACCGAGAGCAGACTGCAGCAGGTGTGTTGTGGCATGAGTGAATCCTGGGACCGTTGAAAACTTGACCCTTTAGGTAGCGCGAAGAAGCACACGAGAAGAGGCGTGAAGCTGAACAGTGTCAGGTCCTACTGATTCTGAGGGTGTCATTGATTCTACAGACACACAACCGTTCATTCAAAGGTGCTTAGCAATCCCGGATCCATTACAAGCGCTGGGAAATTTCGGCACATGATCAAATGACAAAGCTTGAATGGAGCGTCAATCTTGGTTAATCCGAGATCCCCCAGCCTGATATGATGTGGAATGATTGCAATGAAGGCTTTGGAAAAGAAAATCAGTTCCGTTGGACCCTGATAAATTTCAACGATTTTTAACACTGGGGGCAAGTGCCGTGGGCGTGGGTTCATGGCATAGGACTGACACTTGCCATGACACTTGCCACGGCGTTGGGTCCGCATGGATACGAACAAAGGGAAGATAAATATAGCATTGGACCTTGATTGGACCGATAGCTTGGCATCTCGGAGATTTCCGTGGTAGTGTCGCCAAATTTTACCACGGTTGCCTGTTCCATCGTAAATTTAAGACCACCTTTGCCAGGACAGTTCGTTGAACCAGATTGTGCCATCTCAGTGTCGGGTATGGGACAGTAAATTACTGTCTGCCCTGTCAAAGCACAACTTTTTGGGGGTCGTACACCATTGTGGACAACTCACTTTGCACCCCATTAATATGGACAATGAGGACCATAGTTTGAACACAACTTCAGCCCAGTGAGTTTCTGAATCTGCAAGACTAGAATTGCGACCTGCACAATAATGCACTGAATTATTTATTAGCTCCAACAATTCACGTGATAGTGCCTAGCTCTCCAAATCGAATTGAGTTCACGCGTCCTTCTGAAACTGAAGAGGTGAAGCGTGGAGGGACTCACTGTAGCATCCCTGGTCATTTGCTATTTTGCTGCGACCCAAAGATTTATTTGTGGGCATAGTCTGGAGCATTTGGCGCGATCCCGTTTTTGAGCGGTGCATAGCCATTTTCCCTGCCGTCCCGTATCGTCGTAGGTTAAAATATTCCGGAAGATGGCCAATTGTGACGGCCCATAACCGTCGTGCCACCGAGAAGGTACCGCCATCACCATGGACGGGATGGTGCGCAGCCCTAATCACAGATGGAAAGATTCCAACAGAAATGGATGAGTGATAGGAAGGAGAGAGATTTTCAAGGATCTTGATGCTAAAAGGCTCGATGTGACTTTAACTGGTTCTAAACATTGTAAAAAAAAATAGAGCGATCAAGCCGTTGGGCATTCCTCAAACTAGATGAGCCTGACTAAAGATGATTCGATCTGGTTCAACGTGGTGTGGAGAAAATGAAGCGCGGCAGCGCGGCTGGACGCGCATTGACGCGGGCGTGGCTGAATGGGTTGTTTTTAGAGATGTGGGCATGAACACCGAATAAAGGTAAATTTAGTCAAAATTAAGCTGGACAAGAGCGGGTCTTTGGCGTTAAATCAGATTTTTGTTCCACTGCACAGAACCAAGACCAAGGAATTGTTGAATGTGATGAATTGTCGCCTAATCCTGCATTGAGTAAAAGAGTAACAGAGCTAGGAAAAATAGTTCACGGTCTACATACAAAGTTCGAGGTCATTGCTGAACATAAAAATTGAATTTCTAAAACCGAAAACAAGGCCATGAGGAGTGAACCAGAGGCTCGTGACGAGCGGCGACTTTAGTTACCAGATATTAAGCAGGTTCGGACTCATTTTTCTGTGAATATTCTGTGGTCGTAGCATAGCACGGGTCAACTGCTAGCACTATTTAAGTAGGTAGTGAGTAGGTAGTTTAGTTTTCTCGAATCCAACACTCACCAACTGCTTCTTGCGTGAACACTACTTGGTTTCTTGAAAACTCTAGCAGGGTCCTTTCCCTTTGAAATATCAGGACCTCACAGAATCAGTCTCGGTGAATCAACGCAAATATTATCAGGGCACAAATAAAAGATAATAGTGTCGTTCAAAGTTCCCCTTTTCGCGTTCCTTTTCGCGCTCTCTTTTTCCCCATTTTCGTGCCAAGAATGCGAAAATGAACAAAAAGGAGAACAAGTAGGAGCGCAAAAAGGCCAACTTTTGAAACCCCCCTCCTGTATTTTCCGAGCTCCTCCTCTTGAACACATTTCGGCAGGCATCGGCAAGGGATCTGCCGTTTGAAACTCCGAGCCAGCTGAGTAGGCGATCAGTGCGGCCGTGTTTGTCTCAGAACACGCGAACTGCTCCGGTCTTGTTACCAGAGTTTGCAACAATCTCATCATCTATCTTAGGAGCTTTAACTTGGTGTTTAGGAGGTGCTCTAGTCACTTTTGCAATGGGGGAGCGATTACCACCACCATGAGTGGCACTGGACTTTGCGGGTGCCTTTTTATACGATTTTTTCGAAGAGGTCCAGCCCATGGGATGTTCAATGGTATTCACTGACAATGGGGTAGCTGATACGATAGAGAAGGTGCAATGAGAACATGTGGAGGGAAAGGACAAAGGGAATGATGGGGTCAAAGTCCGGCGTGGAGTTGCATTCTCGGCACAAGAAGGAGGACAAGTAGGACGAAAAGGAAAGTGAAAAGGAGACCGAAATGGAGACGAAAAGGAGAACTTTGAACGACACTAATGAGTTTGGGATACACTTTATCTTTCCTCAATTCAGCTTCCAACTGGGGCTCGCCTTCCGACCTTCATTCATGTAGATTCCGGAAGAATATTTGCTCTGCAACGTACTAGTCGGTGCCGAGAGAACCTCTCCATACCTCAATTGTTGAAATAATGGCTACTTCTGCTCCTAGCTGACTCGGATGCGAATGGCTTCCTAGTCCAGCAATAATCAGAGGAGCAGTAATTTGTCGTATTGTTCTCGCGGTTCAAGTTTGAGTCAGCAGACTAGGGAAAAGAAGGAAAGTGACTTTTGCAGGTTGAATAACAACCTTCGGGTGTGCAAGCTGCGGGTGAACGGGCCTGTATCGTGAGGGCCAGAAGAAATTCATCTGTTATCAAATCCTGTACTAGTGTGAGTGAGACATTTGGTATCTACGATTTTTTGAGACAGGTTTTTCAGGTTGCGGGTGAGAAACTTAATGAATGTTGCCCATAAATTTTCACCACACACCCATAATAATCTTCAATTGGTAAGTGTCGTGGTCTGACTATACCCAGCCGGAATGACCTAAAGGTGAAAAAACTCACCAAGTAAGATGTCCAACAACATTTCACAAAAAATTATGGCTGCACAGGATCAGTAAGACGAAACTCATTCTGAAAAATGCAACAGCAGCATCCTAGACTGCATGTGAGGACCGAATAAGGAATCAACGAGTCAACGATAATTGAGGACTTGTGCTAAGGTAAATTCCTAAGAAATCAGTCACCTCGCCAGGGACTCAGTGTAACTGGGCACCCGTGAGTTGGGCCGACCAGGCCCACAATGCCTGGAAGTACAGACAAGGATCAGCAATCTGAGATACGGATGCATGATATGAAATTTGCGCTTACTGGTTGATGAGTTTACATGTAGGCTTTGAAAGATACAAGGTCAGTACGCGATGCAATGAAATGTTGATGTGAGAGTTGAACTGGAAACTGGGCGACCATACGCACCACACACTGGAGTCCATTATCTTTTGGGGTCAAGAATAGTTGCCTGGACTGCATACCGTGGGGCCCAGCCAATGTCCAGCGTGAGAAGCATGTGAATTATTTGAAATTTATTGAGGTTCCCCATTCTAAACTGATTTTATGAGAGTCCTGGGTGAATTCTTTCCTTTTGTAGTCAAAAGCTGACCAAACAACCAAGATCATCTTGGCAGGGATCCAACCTTCCAGTATATTACTGTATATAACTGATCAACCTTTGGAATTGGTTTTCATAATGTACTGACACTGAAAACTATGTCTGAACTTGAATCAGGGGGTGTTTGCATTCGTTGAGGAGTTAGAGCCTGCGCACCGACTGCCACGTCAATGACACAGCCAGCGTCGATGCGCATCAGTGCCACGCCGCCCCACGTCATTTTTACCAGTCCCATTCAGCGTGGTTTGATCTGGCTCCTAGTCGTTTTCACTGGACAACGATTCCCATGTGCAAGCCAGATGGAGCATCCGTGCTCAGAATTGGCTCCAAATTGATGCTGAAACGAATTAAAAAATGTGCACATTGCACAACTGTGATGGCCTTATTTCAACAGGTGATGAGAATCGAAAAATGGCTCGCATTTGTCCTGGCAAAGCCAGCATTCAATTTACAATGGACCAGGCAACCGTGGTAAGATTTAAATTTGGCGACAGCCGCTACCACGGAAATCTCCGAGATGCCAAGCTATCGGTCCAATGCTATATTTATCTTCCCTTTGTTCACATCCATGCGGAACCAACGCCGTGGCAAGTGTCGGTCCTATGCCATGAACCCACGCCCACGGCACTTGCCCCCAGTGTAAAGTATACTCTGGAACTGATCAAATAACAAACATTGAATGGAGCAATAATCTTTGTTAATCCGAGATCCCCCAGGCCGATACGATGGAGAATAGTGGCTGGGCTGTAATGAAGGCTTTGGAAAATAAAAATGGGTTCCGTTGGACCCTGATGAATTTCAAGGTTTTTTTCTAAGTATACTGTCCCACGCTGAGGCTCCGGACAAATGTGTAACTCCGACAAACAAATATTTCTCGTCCAATAGTGGATGGATTTCTGATTCCTTTGCCTCAAGGTGAACGTGAGGAGGCTCTGCAGAGATATATACATGGGAATCCGTGAAATTCTGTATCGCAAGGATATGTATCACTGCCAAAAGTTGACAAACTAGGTGATTTCCCCGGATTTTGCGTATTTCGAAATCTTTTCAAGGCCTGACGGCCGAACCAACCAACCAGCCTCCGGTCCGGCAATCACAGACCGGCAACCCCTTGGCTGGTCCAAGTGGAACCAAGGGTGTCAGGTCGGCTTCGAAGAGAGGGCGCATCCGTTGTGTGAGAACATTCCGACCCCGAGTTATGTACTGAAGCATTCATCCAGCCCACAGCTCAGCGGAGGGTGGGCACCGCTAGGTTCAACATGGGGTTTAACCAACGCTAAGCTACAGCTGTCAGTATAACGAGAATGATTTCCATGCCGGTGAGTCGAGACTCATCCACTCACTGACAAAACACAGTTTCAGCACACACGAGCAAGCGAGCGAGAGTGCAAGGGTAAGATTTGGCTGGCAATATACATAGAAATACAGACCCATAACATGCCAGATGGTCTCACCATTTTTAAATAAAATGGAAAAGGCGGAGTGAGTGGCAGTCAGTTCGTCATCAGTCACCATCGCATTCGAATCGATCCCGGTCCTGCAGCCTGCAGGAACTCCAAGAGAGCGTTGCTCCCCGTCTGTCACGGCAGATGATCAGCCATAATCAAGTCGGGCTAACGGTCGAAAAAGACGTACCTGAAGGAGCGGATGCCCCGCAACGATACTCAAGAACAACTCCAAACCCTACTTGGAAGTGAAAGCCCCTCACAGCGGCTGGAAAGACTTGCCGAACACAATCTGTGTATGTATTCACCATCTATCCTCGCTCATTGAGACTCCAGGTTACTCTGCGACTTAGGGAGTCCAAGGAATCGGGTGTGGTGTGTGGCACACAACCAGCTTCCTGCAACCTCCACGAACAAAATAGCTGGCAGTTCGGGGTTCGACTCTCTGCATCCGAAAGTTGTAGTTCTAAGGGGCTCCTAGACTCAGTTTGTAAAGGTGTGTGTAGGTCTGGCAAGGTAAGCGTAGGCGGCTACAACAGGCTCTGTGTAGCTGAGTCTAGGCATGTCTAGGTGTGTCTAGGAGCCTGTGTAGCTGCTTACACTCAGCTCGCTAGACCTACACACACCTTGGCAAACCGAGTGTAGGTCCGTGTAAGTCTCAGCCTAGGACCTCTTTGAACGCAGTGTGTATCTAAGTACGAGCTACCAAGGCAACGACATAGTGTGGGTACCCACCGGGCTTCCCTCTCAAATGCTCTCGGAGGTAGTAGTTGGCTGCTCAGGGTTCGACCCCTGCGTCCGAATATCCTAGAACGATTCTGAGTTTTTTTTGTCTTTCTTTCTTCGCCCTCTGGGTGCACTTCATTTTATCCACATCAGTTCAGCGGAGTATCTGGTGCTCGGATGTGATTGCATCCCGATCTGACGAGTTGGGATGATTCGTTCTCGGGGTCCAAAACCTTGCGTATAACTTGTAAAGGTAGCTTCCAACTTATTGGCCACCACAGCCGAATAACTCACAACGATCCAGATTTTCTCGAGCCCAAGGCCTGGGCAACCCGACTCTAATACCACTACACTGAAGTCGCGAGGACCAACAATCTATTGAGGTCTGGAAACTCTTGAGTCACTGTCATTTATTTATTTTGCAGCCCTGCAGGTTGTAGATTTCGGTCACAGCAGTACCAGAAACGAATGCAGCAAGGATGGTTCACCTGAATCACTGCGTTGGCCCTCTGATCCGGCCTCGGCAGGTTTGGGCGCCTAGCGAAGCGATGTCTAAGCACAGGCCAGCAAGGGGTCTATCAATAGACTGGTGTGGCTATGCCCACCTCGGCGCGCCTAAGTGGCCGTCACGGAAACCAACGGGCTTTGCCATTTCCCGGTTCAGGACCCGGTCCAACGCACATGTTCGCGCTGTGGAGGCAGAAAATGGATAGCGATGGAAGTGGATATGGTATTAAAGGACTTCAATAGCGTACTCCAAGGCCAACTATCTGGGGATGTAGAGTTCCTTGACACAAAGTGCGGGAGAAGTGGGACGGTGCTGTGCTGCAGCCTTACACCGGATCCTTGTAATTTGCGCGGCAAGGAAGCACGAAACAACGGGAAAGGTGGAAATTCACCGAGTAGCGCGGCAGAGCGCGGCTTGGTTTGAAATAGTTCAACGTCGGCATTTATATTAAATTATGCAAAAGGAGATTCCCCGTCGGTATCCGGGCGCTGCGCGCGGCGTACTGGAGTACGGCAGTGATGCATAATAAATTCGAAGAAAATGAAGAGGGAACGTAAGAACGTATGAGCGAGGCGCCGGTCAATTTATTCGTGGTATCAGAAGCCGACTTTAGGCGGTATATTCGTGGGGCCGTTCTGCAGAAATCTAAAATCTACGCCCATGCAGGGTGGCGACGTATTATGCGGGACTCCTAGATGCGGGATGGAATCATAAATTGGTTGGTCACGTACAGCCCTAGGTCTGGTTGCGAGCCAGAGATAACAAGGATCGGTCTTTCCTGACTAATTTCATGATGGTGAGAATGTAGACTAGTATCTCAAATAGCGCAACTTTCTCGAGCAATTTAGGGAGGCTACGAGCGATTGCCATGAGAACACCAGATCTTGCTTTCCAGAAGCAGATCTGGCACGCATTACTGTTGAGCTCTGTCGCAGAAAGTTTCGTGCGTAATAGCACCGTGGTGAATTTCTGTTTCTTTGTTATGAGCATGTTATCTATTCAACTCCAGTGAAAAGCACTTGTGTCCAGAAAAAACGCTGGCTGAGTCTACCACACTCGATTCCATTTTTGTGGGTAGTTATCTCTCGTTGCAACGTGCAACGCCTCATGAACATTGCTCCGAAGTTCTATTGTTGAGTATATTCCGCACCGTTTGACCCATTGGTCATGGAAACCATTATGTACGATAAACGCCCAAAGCCGCTTTGGGAAAGTTTCGCCCTTGGCATGCGGTTTCATCACCGATTGTCCCGAGGGATAGACTATGACTACCCAGCCGCACTCTGACAACATGAAGAAGCCAACACTGCTAAGAAAAAGAGCATTTAGAGGTATTTTCATTGACAAAACTGTTTTCGTGATGAAATTCAACACTAATCTTTGTCGGAGTAGCAGAAATGCAACATCCTCATGTCATCGCTGCCCCCCCAGAATCACTCAGGAAAGTTGCGTTGTTGTTTTCATATCTTGAATCAAAATCATAAAGATATTCAACAGCACAGCGATTAACAGGCCACCAGTCATTCGTGTCGGTCTTGCCCTGCCTGCGATGACCCATTTTGATTCCACAGATTTCAATCGGCGGGATTCCTAAAGTCCAGGTCTTGGCCGGAGGCATCTCGGTCTTCACTAGTTAAGCATCTGATTTTTTTGATGAAAAAATTCGTGAAAAATATTTTTAAGATTTCCTTCACTGCAAAAGTAGGTTGAAAGTTCATACGTGATTCTTCCACTGCTTTTGTGTTTCAAAGTGCAATTTTTGAAATAAAACGGGAAACTGCTGAAAGAATAATCAATTTCTCACATACATTTCATGCAATTTCAGCAAACAAAGAAAGAGAGAGGAAAAGGAAAAGGAAAATTGCAAGACATTTTTCACCAATTTTTTTCACAGAAAAGTTTGGAATGCTCAATCAGTGCTGCCATACCTATGGCTGTACACATGGCCTACTCTGATTCCACCCTCTCCATTGCTTCGGATTATAGCATATTTCTCTACCCAATGTGGATGTACTTTAGTACGCAGCATCAAGCGCCAATATGGCGGATGGGTCTAAGAATCCGGTAAAGGTAATGTGCCGAGCTCATCCCAAAGTCCGGCGTCGCAGTGTCCCATAAATAGACTGCTTTGGACAGACGCATAAAAACCAGTGAAAACTACTTCCAAAACCATAAACCTTCTAGCAAACCTCGCCCTCTTCGTTAAATTATCGACATGCAATTCAAGTTTGCCATCCTCGCTGCATTCGTTTCTGCTGCCGTGGCCGAAATCTGCAACCTGCCGGGCACACTCACAATCGTCACGAACGCACAGTCACCTCTTACAACGAGATGGGACGTATTCACCAAGCAGTCAGGTCGGTTGCCATTGATGATTGTGGTGCTTTCTAATGGCTGAAAACCATTCGGTTCGTCAGGCGCCGTCCAGGTCGGCGATGTTGGTTGGGTCAGTTTTCTCGGTTACATTTTACGCACTATTTGTACTCATGGGCTTGCTCATCAGTTTAACAACAAGCAACCCAACGCAAACGAGAAATTCACATCGCAAGCCGCCGGGTCACCCGGTCGCGTCACATTCACCCGCAGCGGCGGGCAGGACATCGGCGTGTCCGGTAACAAACTGGTCGCAAGCACTACTACGGCCGTCGTAAGTGGAGCCCATTGCTCGTGCCCACATGTCCTGAACTTCGGATTCTTACAGTGGGACGTCGCGTGTGGTAGTTGCTTCGGGACGATTGGTGCTGGTCAAGTCGTGGGAGAAAACTGCAGCATCCAGCTCGTGAACAATGACATCCCCACCGGCCTCTGCGTCAACTTCCAGTCTGATTCCGTTGCGCGGGTGCTGACGTGTGATAACAGCAACACAAACCAGAATATATTCATCTTCTCCGCTTGAAGAGGCATTTCTGTACATGTTCGGGGATGGCTTTGCTTATTAGTTTCGATAGCGAGCCGCTCAGTAGATCATGTAACGTGCAGGAGATCAAACCGCACGCACTCCTGTTCAACCAGGAGTTGTACTAATATTGATTTTTACGTGCCCCTTTGGTTCCCTCGGGGCTCTCAATTTCCGAACTGGGCACCATCTGGAACGAATTCGGAATCACCCTCTCATATTTCTTCCAGCCAGAGTAACGGATTCGGGATGTTTATCTACTCTTTGTGTTTGGAACGCTGAAAAGGCGTTGCTGCTCCAGACTTCAACTCGCTACGTGTGGAGGCGGTGTTGGCGTCCACAGATTGTAAATGGAGCTTCTGAATGAGATCCCTGGCCAAGAGATCCATGGGCGGAAATCGAACGATATTCGCGGCCCACAGGTCTGTAACAGAGATATGGGCATCATCAGGGATATAGGAATCGAACTATAGGATGGCTTCCAGTCGACTCCATCCGTCCCAGAATTACACCGGTCTTGGAAGTGAGCTCCCGTTCGGAACTGTCCATCATAAACACAGCCTTGGATCTTCCTAACACCACAGGTATATTGAACCCTGTTGCGTTGACAGCAATATTACCCACTCCTACATTCGTTTCGGCACGTCGTACAGTGTCCCACCATTCAATCCGACATTTGCACTTCCATCAACGTACGGGAGATGGTAGAGCGATCCCGGGAAGTCAGACTGCCTGGAATGAGGTCAAGAATTCAATTCACATACACATAGGCGGAGAGGGTGGCCACTAACTTGTTAGTGGGTCCTCAGGCGCCCTAATAGTATAGGGTTCTCTGCCAAATTCGCATTTTGAGGTCACCCTTCGATTGTCGCAGGTGCCAGTTCTTTTTCATTTGCTTCTTTTGATGCTATATTATCGAAAACTGGCTATTCGGCCACCTTAGTGGTTTTTTGTATGCCAACAAAAAACACTATTAGCCCCGCGCCTTATCGTGTAGTAGCAAGTAGTCTAGCATCCTACGAGTCGAATATGTCAAGCGGCGCCCCATTTGGTGGGATTTTGATCGCTCGGTGAATATTTTGCCGCGGCAAGTCCAAAAACGGCCAAACTGGGCACTCGGCCAGGCGCAGGAAACTAACGCACTTTCCGCCACAACGTAGCAGCCAAATGCGGAAATTTGATGACGGCTAGAACGGCAAGTGAGACTTTGCCGGAGACGTGCCGGTTGGCCGTGCTGACCTTTACAGAGGTCACTAAAAGTCTCATGTAGGTTTATTCTAGAACTCGGTGTTAATTCAGCTGAATGCAAAGAGTTTGTACAAGCCAAAGAATAAGCATTTATGTATAATGTAATATCCGTATCTCCAAGAATCTCCCAAAGACATCCCTCTGACCCGAATGTGAAGGTTTTCCAGCAGCTCAAAACACTCGAGGCCGAGATACTGACCGCTGGTCGTTCCAGCCCCCGCATTATCCTGCTCCTGTGTGACCACGCCTGCCACGTCCGCCTTAACACGTCCACCTTACCACGTCCGCCTACAGCAACACTGAGGGCGAGTACGGGAAGTCTGAACAAGAACTGGTATCGCCAATGTTGCATGAGCCGGTGCATCTACAGCCGAGGCAGCACGGGGTCGTCGTGGGTGTTTTCGGGTTCAGGCTTGATTTTGGGCGAGTCGGATTTTGTTGCAGCACTTGTTGAGCACGCTGGATCTGGTGATGTTTTAAGGAGCCTGGCACACATGGGCGCTCTGTCGCTGCGACGGGAGACGACTGAGGAGGCCAAGGTAAGTATTTGGGACATCCAGGAAGAAGGCGGGTTGACGTACGTGAATGTACTGGATGGCCCTTCTTCTTTGGATTTCCACCTTAAGGCATACCACGAGTGCAAGTTACCCGCGGGTCAATATGAGTATACTCGTGGGAAAACTCGCGAGTATCCATACTCACGGATCTGAGTACCTGTGACCGCAAGTTTCCCACGGATCCGAGTATCAATTTTGGTTGAAAGCTTTGCAAACTCATGAGTACTCGAACTCATAACACTGCCTAACATATATTTCTACTGCCTGTACAGAATAATTAGATGGTACCTCCATGATTTCAGAGCAATAATATCACTCTAGAACGTAGATGAGGTGTGTTTGAGCCACCTAGTCACCAAAATATAACCAAAACCCACAGGTACTCACAGGTACCTGCGGGTTTTCCAATACTCACGAGTACTCATATGATCTGTGAGTTTTATACTCACGGATCTGAGTATGGCTTTTTTCTTTGTGAGTACTCGTTCCCACGGATCCGAGTTACCCACGGGTGCACTCGTGGTATGCCTTATTCCACCTTTCGCGAGTTGTAAGGGACGCTGTTGGCAACAGAATGGTTAGAACTCTTGGTTTTTGAGCACTGGAGGATCTTCGCGTAGAGCGGCGAGGACGCGAGAATCGGTTGACATGGTGGTGAGAGGGAGAGATGGTGTACGTGATGGTTGACGATGCAGCCAAACAAACGGCGAGTTTGCCGTCATTAAATCGTGCCGTCTGGCCGCCATCAAATTGCCGGTTTTGGGTTGCCACGTTTTGGCGGAAAGTCAGGAGTGGCATGGGAACCTTTCAATCGGTCACGTTTCTTCGTAGTTTTGCGTCCCTCAGCCATCCTCACACAACAACAAATACATCCAAGTTGTTCTAGGGATACCACAGGTCTCTACGACGTTGAAAACTACTCATTACTCGCCCGCAGCTTGGGATTTTTGAGGAATTTGCGCTTGGATAATAGCAAGGGGTGGGTCGTCAATATCGCGGTGCGCCAGATAATCTTCCATCGCTGCGCAGTCGTTGACATTGGACAATGGTTCCCAGGTCACGTCGCCATCCGTCCACACCACCTGGAACTCTAGGTTGCGTCGAGACGCCCACCGGTGTCCGTTGAAAGAAGCAATTTCGGTTTCTTCTTGGCCGGACTCGTCGTCGTCGTCCAAGTCCTCCTGTATCGAAAATAGAGCGTTTGTGGTGGTGGACCCGGGGTTTACGCTGGTAGAAGGTTCGTCAAAGTCACTCTCTTCATCGGAGGACTCGTCGTTCGTCGTGTCGGCCACAGGGTTTGGCCCAATAAAATCTGCTTCTTCCTCCGAAGATTCGGACTCCGGGCTCAGTTCATCGTCTTCTTCGTCGCTATCTTGCGACTTCCCGCTGCCCCGGCCTCTACCACGGCCACGTCGTCCTCAACCACGGCCACGCCGACCACCAGCCCCGCCCCGACCACGCCCAAGTGCCTTCGCCGCAGCCTTCGCAGCCTTCGCGGCTTCCTTTGCGGCTGCCTTCTCCGCCTTCTCTGCCGCCTTTTCGACCGCCTTCCTCTCCTTCTCCAGCTTCTTCTTCTCCGCCTTTGCCGCCTTCTCCACCTCGCTGATCGTCTTCTGGATAGCGGGGAACGACGTCTTTCTCATCTCAGAGTGAAGCTCGCCCATCTGTTTCTTGTGGAGTTCGTTTAACAAAGCTTGATGCATTTCGGTGCTCGTCATAAGACGAGCCTTAGCTGTCATGTACGTCCGTTTCGGCTTGTTCTTCTTTGCATGGAGCTGTCGACGAAGGTTCCCGTTTTCCCGCTGCATCAAAGTCATCTGTGCGTAGTTTTTATCGAACTCGACTCCAGCCGCATTAAGGAGGCTGCGTAGCTGCTCGTTCTCAGCCGCCAACGCACTCCTGGATGCCGTCTTACGCATGGGCGAAGGCATGGCGATGGCGTAGGCGGCCCGCACAGCGTCGCGCGCTCGCAACGCATCAGCCACGGTGCTGGGTACAGAGGTGGTGGGAGTCGATGGATGCTGGCCCGTGGGCCCGTTTGAAGCGGGTGGGTGAGACTGGTTTCTCGACGAAGGGCTGGTGGGCGTTGACGGGCCGGATTGGCTTGCCGAAGAGGGGCTGGTCGTCGTCGAGGCTTGCGTTGAAGTACGAGACGAATCTGTTGTAATGTTTGAACCGAACACAAAAATTGATAAATGTGTTATACGCACTGGACTGGATGCTGGCTGTGGTAGAACGTGGTCCGGTCGGTGTTCGAGCGGACGAAGATTCCCCAGTAGGCACGGGAATGAGCAGAGAAGGTAGCCGGGGAGCAGCTGCCTGGGTGGTGTAGTTCAACGCTGGTTCAAAAAGGACTTCACGGATTGCATTTTCGTTCAGCGGGCATACACCACATCTTCGAACCTTTTTTTTCGAGCTAGAATATCGGCACTACCCTATTTTGCACATGGTCCAGGATTTCTACTCATGCCCAGAGACAGGAGGACTGGGTCAAAATCGCTGGATCTGACAACTGTGGACTACGAGGATATGAGCACCGGTGGTGTGTGGCACACCCTCCGAAACAATTACATGTCACCGCTGTGAAGCAGATTACATGGATGAACGGGGTTCGACTCCCCAACGGTACATGATCTCGGGTACAGACATTTTTTTTGAAAAAAAAAAAAAAAATTTCCTCCCTCGGTTAGAACAAACCAACGACGCACAGAAGGGAGGGTACAAGCACCGGTGGTGTGCGGTACACACACTGCCCAGAGATGGTCAGTGTTGGTACAGGGTTCGACTCCCCTTCAGTGCATGCAGATTTCCTGAACCTCTTCATTCTTTCCTTTGTTCTTCTGTTTGTTTATTTATTTTCTTTGCTGTGACCTACGTCGGAGTCCAACTCTACCAGACCAGAAGTTGAATTTGGGAAGAGGAGCCGATGCAACTGCAAGTGCGATGATGGGAAGATTGCGCGGGTTCGGGGTTTTAATCTGATTTGTGTCTCCTTGTCCACTCCTCTCTCACTCAATTTGTTTTTGGGGGGTTAATTGACTCGATGAATGTACTTTCCCCATCCTCTCTCCTCCCCTCTCCTCTGCTCTCCTTCCTCAAACAAAGTACTCCCTCCCAGAGTCCATTCTGCACCTGCTCCGGATCCCCCAAAATCCCGTGTCGCGCTGGCACTAGCTGCAGCAGAATAGATTTCAGACAAAGCTGTAAAGCAGAATACATGCATTCTGGTAAAGTCCCCATCCAAGCCACATTCGCGCGTATCACATTGAACGTGCCAAGACGCCGCGATTCACATGGAGCTGAACAGACACCGCAGATCGCAGATGAATGGGGATGGGACTAGATCTAGGGGAGTAGGGATTGAGCTGAATACAGCTGAGGTAAAAGGGACATAATACGGTGTCCGAGCCCGAAGGAGGACAAGAGACTGTCGCGCATCTCAGATGCGCGACAGTTGCGCTTCAGCTGTTTTTAGCGGTCTGAATTACTGAGGGACTGCTATATGTACTTGAGTCGCTGTATATAAAGACAGCTACAAACCAGCCCAGCGACGGCTCATCGCTGTATTCGCACTCCCTTTGAATCACATTTCCAACTAGTAATCCATCGGAGGCAAGAGATCAAGGAAGACACCGAGCCGATCGGCCCGATCACCGTCCCACATCAGTGCATCACACATCAGAATCGGACCATTTCGGGCACGACATCCAAATGCTTTCGCGCTTTCACGTACGGGCGCGAGACGCTGGGCTTCTTCTACGTGAAGAGTCGAGTTCTAGGCTTGGTTCTTGAGCTGCCCAGCCGCCTTCGCGACTCCCGAGTGTACACACCGACCAAATGCCGACAAGACCGCACTGGAGACGAGCCGCTCGAGCCCGTTCTTACCCCGATACAACACACGAGAAACAGAGGAGGAACAGAGAAGAGGGGGATGGAGCAACACGAACGAGAGAAGGCGCAGATGGACACGGATATGGGGATGGACTACCGAGACGCGGACGCGGATCTGTCGCTGCAGCTGCACACCGACTCGAAGGCGTTGAGGGTCGCAATCATCGCTGGTGTGTCTTTCGTCTGTTCTCTCCTCCTTCTCCTCGACCCGTTCCTCTGTCCACATCAAACACATTTTCTAATCTAATCTAACAAATGGGTACACTTCCTCCCCAAAATCGACGGCTCCACCATCACGCTCGCGCACCTCCTACACCATGCAACCTCAAACATATACGCCATACTCCTCGGTCCCAAGAGCGGCATGCGCGAGTACGCTGGTGCAAGGTTGTTTGGCACGTTTGGCGTGCCGTTGAGGGTGTATCCGGGGCTGAAGCTGGGTCCTGTTTCTCATTCCTTCCTTTCTCCTCTACATTCTCGCTCCTTTGTTCCCTTCCTTTGTGTGCCCGGCTTTTACAAGAACGCGATCAATATATTTCATTCATTCCCACAGCTTCATATCCCCTACCTTCCCACAGGGGCATGCCCCACCGCTTAAAATCTATAAGCCGTAGGCGCTCATGAACGGCGGTTTACTCGCTTATTGATGGCTCGGAGAAATTGCCTCGTGTGTGCCTCGTGTGTATGTGTGTAATGTATATTGATGTGTATTGGGTTCGAACCTGGGTAGTAGCATTCCTTTTAAAAACATCACATTCCATTTAGTGCAGGCTCAAATATACAAGAGACATGTAATCTGTACCTCCAAAATTACTGGACTCTATAGACATATTTCAGTTCGCATTGTTGAGTTTCTTTCGGGTGTGTTGTCAGGTGCACAGCAAATATTCACTCAGTCAATGCAATTGATAGAGCCTAGAATCTTCTGTGGCTCCTCAGAATTTGTCCTGAAAGTTATGGTATTTCCGAAGGATACTATTTGTTAAGCAGAAAAATTCATCGCCAACTGTTTGCAATGTTTGAGGAGGAACAAATGATCTGACTGAATATCAAAGGTGCAACTTGCCACTGGTGCCAGGCAGCCAGATGGAACATAGATAACCCCATCTTTGTTGGCTGCCATTTGGGTGCCTGAGATATATAGCCTCAAAATGGGTGGGCTTGTTGAGAATGCTGAGACAGTGGTGTAGCATAATATATTTCAACGGCATGTTCCAGAAAGTGGGACCAGGTCAAATTAATATATTATTCTGAATTTTGTACCAAACAACATTCATCAAATAGCACAAGTGCGACCGACACTAATGGCATATGTGGCCCACAGGGAGTGGGTGCTTGCCTAACAGCACTACAACAATGTCTACAGAGAGGCCGAGAGAGCTCAGTAATCTGTTGCATGTGTAGCCAACATTCATTATGTATTTCTGAGTGTGCACTAAATAAATCTGATGTTTCAAAAAGGAATGCCACTACCCAGGTTTGAACCCAATCCACATCAATATGCATTACACATACACATGAGGGAAACACGAGGCAATTTCTCCGAGCCATCAATCAGCGAGCTACCCGCCGCTCATAAGCGTCTGCGGCTTATGAGCTGATAAGCGGTGGGGCATGCCTCCTGTGTCCTCCGCACCCTGCGCTCCTTCGTTACGCATGTCATCCACCTTGTTGACCCCATCTGGCTCAGCGTCCAGGCCCTCATTGCGCTACAGATACTGTTTCTGAGCACGCCGATTGTGACTAACCACCATGAGAACCTGCCGACGTATGCGGTTTTCGGGTGGGTGTTCTTTCGTCTTTCGCGCCCTTTCTGTGTTCCCCGGATTTCCGTGTGCTATCTCTGTCGTGTTGTATACCCGGATTCAAGTGCTATCTCCTGTGTTGTACCCCTGAGCTGGTGCCTGAGCTCACTGGAATAGAATTGAGTGCGCCGAATGGCAGAGCAGACCCTGACAGCGCGTGCGCACAGGTACCCTAGTTCCACCACCGCACGTCGCAAATCCACGCGCATCTGCACTCTTTCGCGCAACGAGCGGCTTTCTTTCCTCTCCTCTCGCCTACCCTCCTTCGTCTTCCTCTTTGTTTTATTCCCTTCCCTCCCACCGATTCCATTCCTTATCAAAATTACTTCAAGAGTTACTAATAATAACTGACGTCGAAATGCGCAGGTACTATTTGAGACCCCCTACTTGGCCACCCAAGTTAGTTGGCCACTTGACATTTATAAGCTTGTCTGGTCCAGGATGTGCAAAGTTGGGCCTCGCAGGACGGAATGCGACCCCTAACGGTGGTACATACCCAATTTGGAGATTAACTGATGGTCGGATCAAATGCTGCGTGGTATTTGATGTCGTGCCGGAGGGTGATGCGATCAGTTTCTTAACACCACAGACCCGCTTGCTCTCTTTCTCCACGAGTTCTGGGCCGATCGACTAGTTTGGGGGCTCATTCTGCTCGTCTCATTCGGGGCTTCAATATTTGCCACAAAAATTCATACATTCCTTCCACCGTTATCTGTACTGGTGTCAAGAAGGGGTGAATTCTGACATCGAGGGTGCAACATGGCCATGCCGCTAACGAACAGAGGATTGCCATGGCCACTCTGAAACTTGAGATAGGCTATCATGATACAGGGATATTGAGCCTGAGAGGTATGTTAATCTTATGCAGCCCTCTGTCCTTTCCCATTGCTGTGGTCTGTCTCAAAAGGCCAGTTTTCTGTGGTCCGCACAGTCGAAATTTTTCCAGGACCCGTGGATGTTGGTAGGATGTCTGGTGCATCCAAGTACGTTCACATAATTCTTATAAACCATTCCGCAACTTATTTTGGGTGACATGCTCCGCTAGTCGTGAACTAGCACCTCAATCGTCCAGATTGTCTATTCTCCCTATGGCCCCCTGCTGAAAATCAATATATAGATACTAATTATATAGCCTAAATCATGATTACAACCATCTAGAATAATGGTTTGGCACCTAATTCAACGGTTTGAATTCACCAGAAGTCCTCATTCAACCCATGAAGAGGACTGGGCCGGCGTGGCCAACTAGCTAGTATATTACTATTTTAGGAATCCCTTCGAAATAAATTCACGCCGCCCGCAATAGGCTACCTAAATTCGCCGGGCAGCCCTCAAATTACTCCTCCTATATATGCACATGTACTAGACCACCCCCGGATCCAATACCGCTAGTCCAGGTGTTGTGCACTGCCTGAAAACATCAAGGTGGCCAAGTAACGGGTCTCAAATAGTACACCATCGTCACCTCCCCCTCCACAGCACGCCTCCTGCGCGAGAACGGTGTTTTTGGTAAGTTTGTCTGCATTTTTGTTCGTATTTTATGTTCCTCCAATCCCACTTGTTCCCTCGACTTCGGTCTTTGCTTGCCTACGCCTTGGACGCGAGGCTTTCGTCGTGGTGATTATTGAATTGGGTCGACTTTGATGCGGGGCTTCCGTGCCTGGGCTCCACGCGCCACGCTGCACGATGTGCGTCCATTCGATTTCGACGAGGGGCGTGGAGACCGCAAGAGGGCGGCAGACTTTGCTCCGTTCCGTCCACCGTTCTTGCCTTCACCTCTTCCTCCGATCTCTTACCCATCCTTCATCGCATTCCTTTCCTTCTACCATCCCTCTTCCCCCATCTCTCGTAGATCATATCCTTTATTCTTTATTCTTCATTCCCTGCGCACCCCCACTCGACCTTTTTTTCTTTCCACCCAATTAATTTATTAACCCCACCCACCTTGCGCATTACTGACTTCCGCACAGCCAACCCACCGGTCTCCATCCCACTACCTCGCCTGGGGCGCCTCCTCCCCCGCCGACGTCGTCCTCTCGGCCGGCCGGTGAGCTCGGAGAAGAATCTGGGCTTGGTGGTGTGGGCGGGTTGCGCGGTTGGGGATGTGAGTCTTTTGATTTTACTTTTGTCTACCTGCGCCCACTGCTTCCGTCAATCCTCGTTTTCTACTCCCTTGTTCTCGCTCACTAATCCCCACCACCCTCACTCACTGATCCTGTAAAGTAACGTCGTGGACTTTTCCACACTACCCACACCATTTCCCTCTACCTACCCTTGCACATCCGCACGCGGTCCTTTCTTTGATGTCTCATATACTTTTCTCTTCCCCGCGCGATGTATACTCCGCTCACCACTCCCAAAAATAGTACCGTACGATCGAGAACTAAAGTCATCTTTGTCGGCGACGGGCCCTACCTCTCCACGCTCCACCGGCTCTGCGCACAGCTTGGCGTCGAGGCCGTTTTCATGAGGCAGCTGATGGGGAGGAGGCTGGGGGAGGTGGGGGGCAGTGTTCTGAGGTGCGTTTTTTGTTTGTTTTACTTGGGAGGTGGGTCGTCGGTTTTGGGTTTTTGGGAGAGGAGCGGAGTTTTTTTTCGATTCGAGCTTGATTGCGCGTCTGTATTTCGCATTTCGCGTTTGGATTGGATGGAATCTTTTTCATTCCTATCCCGCGATGACAAACGAGGGAGCATGGGCATCCATGGGAAGGGGTGCCGTTTCCGAAGGAGATCAGAAGTTGTGACGCGATCCGTACCTGGGCGCGTACCCGGGTCGCATCCGTTTTTGCACATAGCGTGTTTGTTTCATCTGTGCCATGCGACGCTCTGGATGCGGGCGAGCGCGTTCGGCTTTGCTTCGCGGTTTGGCTTTTGCGAGTTGGATTTGGATTTGCATCTTTTTGTTGTCTTTCCTCTTCTCATCCTATTCCATGGCGCGATGATGAGCGTGTGCGCGTTGGCGAGACGGCTGCGTGCTTTGCCCTAAAGGAAGAGGGTCGTGTTTCCCAAGCAGATCACATACCGCGACGCCTGGAGGGTTGCGTGCCTAGTTCGTCTGTGATTCCTTCCTTCCTCGCCTCCATCGATGATCCGATGTTGACACTCACATCTGATACCGTAACCACGGCTGATTCCCAGCCTCTCGCTGAATCTCATGTAGTAAATTTAGTTAAACAAACCACGTCTTTTCTTATATGGATTTGATATGGGTTATAGAGATCTGTTCCACGCTAACGAGTCATTTGACAGCCATTCTATTCATTTTTAATAGTGGGGAGTAGAGCTGCTTCAATGCCAGGTGCGCCGTCAACTCTTACATTTCAGCCGACTGCGCGACCCAATTCATCTGCTACTTTAGGTATGCTTCTATTATATCCCGCCTTCCTTCAGGTCCCCGGCTCTGATGCTTGACTCCGATCACTGCAGGACCGTCCTTATTGTGCGATCCCCCATCGCGGGCCACGTCGTTTCCCCTGTCCCTTGCCCATCTACCTGACTTTGTACATCGTTGAATGGCGGGGTTTTTTTTTTGCAACCTCTTGATAATCGTTGTTCACTGAATGCTCTGTATCTAGCTTGTGTCGTGCACGGTGGTATCGAGGTGTGTTAACCAGCCATTTCCGCATCCTTTGTGTCTTTCGCACTTTTTCAAGCAAGTGGACATGACCAGAAAAAGATGCAAGATCTTTTTCATCCTTCCTCGTTTCGTCACTTTTTTGCTGTTACAAAAGACGAAAAAGCAAGGAAGCTGTCTGCCTGTGGGTCTGCCGGTCGCAGACTCCTCCTCGAGATCAATACTTGATTCCCCGCAATTACCTTACGAACACTTACGGCCGTTTTGAAAATAGTACGGCTTTGATCGAGTGGTGCTCTTCGATTTGGGGTGTGAGCTCCAGAGACGTTGGTACGAGAGTGCCGGAGGAGCCGGCGACCGGCTTCTAGGCCGAAAACCGAGGGCGCAGTTGAAAGTGGTCGGTCCTTGGCATATGCCATTGCCATACCAGACGCCCGAGATTCAAATGTTATGGGTAATAGAGAAGGACTTGTCGACTCATATGTAGAGCTGGATTATCAAATGTATTTGGGACGGCAGAAGCTGGACAGCTGTCTGGTAGTACAGGATACTATGAAACCGAACCAAATGGTATGCGGACGGGATACACGGGGGTTACATTAAGTATTCCCGCTACCGTAAGGTACGGGTCTTATTCCCGGTAACGTAAGTTACTGGGTCTTATAGAGAGCATGATTTTTAGATTTTGGCCGTACATCACATTTTTGTCAGCAGTTTTTGCGTCAGCAGTGATGTCTTGGCCTCTCACCGCCAAAATCCTTCGGCTTTGTCACTTCGGCAGCTGAGCCGATGTTTGCCGTCCAAGAAGTTCACAATTCTGCTTACGAATAGGTCCGATTCTATCGCTCTCGTGCTCTAACTGCTCGATGAGGCAACAATCGTTTCTGTTTGCAAACGTCTGTGAACGGAAATCACTGGTTTATTTCCGTTCGTTTGCAAACCTTGGAAAATCATTTGCAAGCGGTTTTCAAACAGTTCAAAATTTTGAGGGGATCACTGATCTAGCCAACACCTGTAGTATTTTTCTGGGCATTTCATGAGATGC